>VDFB02370082.1:331990-358129 GCA_007258455.2 Sequoia sempervirens
GTACACAAAGAATCACACATTAGGGGAGAATGGACTATGATCGTCCCATACCAATCCCATTTACATCCCCATCCTCACAAGATAAATTCTGTAGCACATCTACACCCCCATATGACCTATCATGGATCCCTCCTAGATATAGCAGTTTACAGAGTTCACATCATGACACATGTATGGGAGTAGCTCAAAGAAGCCTCAAAATTAAGAAGATAAAAATAATATTTCAAAATTTATAACAAAATCTCAAGAAGTAAAGAAAGATAAAATAAAAATAAATCAAGTACAAAGGAAGCATACCAATCCAAATAAAAATTATTTAAATCAAATTAAGTCCTTGAGGCAAAAGGGACCACACAAATAAAATATCCAAAAATATAATACTACTGGAAAAAAACAACAAAAGAATCTTCAAAATAATACACATTTCACAAAAAATGACACATTACATGCACTATGTGACTTCTTCAAGTCACTCAAGGGGTGGAGGGGAATGGTGGTTCTCAAACCACATAGCCAGAAAAACATAGTGGTCTCAAACCACTTATAACAATATGGTGGTCTTCAACCACAAAATAATCATATAGTAACCAAGCATAGTCCCACACAACCTGAGACATGCCAACCAAATAGCCATAAACATATATATATATATATATATATATATATATATATATATTTGAAGTAGTCAGTGAAAGAAGTTATCTATACATTGAAGCTTACCTAAGAGAACATCATTCACCCACACATATCTCTGTAATCATCCCTATAATTCTATCATAATCACTGTAAATCTTGTAGCTTAATAAATGATGTAATATTTTATTGTCACAAGCCTTACATTTTTTCATTTTATATTCTTTCAACAATCACTAGATAAGACGAATTAAACAATTGCATTCTTATCCCTATGTTTCCAACACTGCTCACGGACCATGACTGGTTAAAGAATTACTTGTATGTGAATAGATCAATACTAATACCACAAGAACACTACATCTAATACTCATACCTCTAAATATCCAATCTTTGTAACATTTGTATTCCAAGTGGAAGCACATCCAAGTTTGGCACACTAGATCCATCCTCAACCCATGGGATATACTCAAAGAAAAAGGTTTTTCACCATGGACCAACAAATGCGGTCCTCAAAGGGGGAATAGATCCAACTCAATGTTCCAAGGGAGAACCAAATTCTTGACATCTATCCATTGTTTAGCATAGGGACACATCAATAATTACAATGTTCCCATGTTCCAAAGAATGGGGGACTCCCTCAACCCCAAACGAAGGAGGCTCTCAACCCTCAAGCGAGATCTGATCCTTAGTCACAACAAACAAGACTCCACACTAAACCAAAACACACAACAAAACATGCAATATCATCACACATAATTTAACACGAGGGTATTTAAACAAGTAGATCATCCCAGATGTCCACCACACCCTTATCCCAAGTTGGATACCCAGTATCTCAAACTTGAGTCACAAACATAACATTCACTGGTTTCTCACAACACATATTACAATGCACTTTCATAACTTTAGACACACTTGTAAAAATGTAACACTTAGCCACTTTGAAACACATAAAGACCACTTAGCACTATCAAAGCATGAACTGGTTTATTGGGTTTTATTGATTTTCTTATATGTTCTACAAATTTTGGATTTCTAGAAACCCTTTATATTTTATCACCTAACTCTTTGTCTTTCATTCTGTGTGAATAGATTTGTAAGAGCGTTTTATGACATACTTTAATTGTGAATAAGGATGTCAATGTTTTCTTAATAAATCATAATTGGTGATCTGGGGTAAAGCAATTTTTGGATCTATTTTTTCATAGATTAATAATTGAAAAACCCATTAAATTATGTATTTCCATAGTATGTTTATGAGTTCTTATGATTACATATGTGAAACTATTTTCAAACAGATTATTGTTTGGCATAGGGGCAACAATATTGTAACCTTTTAACAATTGATTATTTAAGTGGGTTCGGATGAGTCTTTGATATTGTTTTCTAAACTTTTTATTGATTATTTATATAGCATAAATACCCTAGATTATACATTAGAGAATTTACTCAAATAAAATTAAGCATACTTAGAAAATGTATGTATTAAACATTTGCATAATAACTTCCTATACACAAAATATCTCATCAAAACTTGGCTTTTTCTATGTTAATATTATCCTTTGAATTCTATAATCCTACAAGATAAAATCAACTAATCTTTATCCTCCCTATTCCATTTTAACAAGTAGAGTATAACAACTTCAACCATAATTGAACTCTAAATAACAAAATATTCATAGGCTCTTAATAACTTTTCAAACCCTCACAAGACCAATATGTTTCTCTCTTGAAATCCATAGGTTGAAATTGCCTAGATAACCTTTCTTTTTCAACACATGTACCTAAAATACAAATATCCACAAGGAAGAAAAAAAATAGTATTGGCCAATGGGATCTCCACCCAACCATAGGATTGAGATTCAATCCACCCCATCAATATACTATTAACAAATTTTTGTCTTATCATCAAATGAAAACCCCAAAATCAAAATTCAATAATGTCATTGTGTTTTCACTATCGACATCATTTTTCTTAGGTCTGAATAAAGTGTTGCAACTCTCTGTTGCATCTCATCATATCTCTTTGTTTTCCTTTTCATAATAGAATTGTATCCTCTCCTCTCACCATCATTGATGCATTTCTAAGTCCACATCAATGGACTAAACAACATCAACAATGTTTTGTATATTAGATGCAAAACGCCTCAAATGTGGTGGAATCACTTCTTCATTTTGAATAGCATTGATTTTCTCTTGAATGGATCTAACATTATCATTGATATGTGCTCACAAGCGAGCCTCATCGGATCTCAGTGGTGGAGGTGGTGGGTTATGAGGTGGACGGGGTGGACGGGGTGGACGGGGAGGTGGAGGTGTTGGTGGAGGGGGTGGAGATGGAGGGCGTGGAGGTGAAGGGGGCTAAGGAGGTGGATTAAGGATATCATCAATATTGAATTGATCCATGATCTATATAAGTGAACCTGCATTAAATTATAAATTTTAAAATGTGAGATACATGTTTAAAAATTCCCTTAAACCATTCAATATAAATGAACTTAATTGAATACAAATAAAAAATGTGTAAGGCTCATTGATGTCTAAGGCATGTAAATGAAAAAATAAATAATTGTTAATGTGATGTGAAATGTCATTAAAAATTACATTAAATTAGGAGAAATTATGATGGCTTAAGGGGTCATCATAGGATGGCTTAAGGGGATCTATGAATTAAGGTCATAGGACAAAATGATGGCGTAAGGGGATAAAATTTGGTGAAGTTTCCCAAGGCAAACAAATTTTATTAAGGTCTTAGGACAAAATGATGGCTTTAGGGTTTAGGGTTTAGGGTAATAGGATGGATTAAGGGGATCTATGAATTAAGGTCCTAGGAAAAATGATGGCTTTAGGGTTTAGGGTTTAGGGTAATAAGATGGCTTAAGGGGATCTATGAAGCAAGGTCCTAGGACAAAACATTTGATGACTTAAGGGGATAAGATTTGGTGAAGTTCAAGATAGTGCTTCTAGCTTTAACTAATTATTTTTAATATCAGTGTCAAACTAAATACACAATAAATCATGTAGGACTATCTTTCTCAACTCTATGTGTTTATTATAAGTTAATATTTTAAAGGGTTATCAAAAGGTTATAATGTTCTATAAAATTCTCATTGGTTGAGCTAGTCATGATATAACTATAATGTTAGTTGTATTTTGAAACATAAAAGGCTTCCAAAATGAGTTCCTTCCAAATACTTTACACCATTTATTAGGGGAAGGTAGAGTAGCAAGATAAAACATAACAAGCTTTGCAATAACCACAATTTGAACTTATCATCGAAGAATTTGACAATGTGTTCAATGAAATTTGTGGGTTTTAATTACTTTACCTATCACTTTGGGATCCATCACACCTAATATTATGTTCTATGTAATGCATAGTGGTACATTCTCCCTATATTAACCCACTTTTGACAATTTAGGATAGTATCTATGGTCTACCCTTGAATTTATAGAAATGATTATATTTAGAGAAAATCATTTATTGAATTGTTAAACAACATTGGGGTTCTGCATTTTGAGTGTGATGACAACTAGAACCTAAAAATCTTGAAGCTTGGGTGGCCCTTGGAATAATGGACTTGCAAGTCAGTGACAAAGGTAGTGTTCATGAAGGAATGGAAAAGATACGTAGAGCCTTTGAATTATACTTGTACTGTGCAATGGCATTGAATCATTTAGCAAACCAAATTTTCTTCATAGGACAACATTTTCTTGTGGAACAGTTGATTCAGATAGCTCTTGTTTCGATTGACCACCCTCTCATGAAATCTCATTCATATTACAATCTTGTACGATCTTATCATGAGAAGCCTTCATCCTCCCCTTCCATGAGAAGCCTCTCTTGAAATGTTTGAGGCCTTAACACCCCTAACAAGAGGAAGGTGGTTTTTAACTTCCTCATATCTTCCCTTATATATGTGGTTATTTTGTAGGAAACTAGGTTGTTTGATAAGTATAATTTTGGTCTTTTTTCTTTAATAGGAAGGCTCTAGTCTATAGTTTAGTCTACTACTCAATGCATCTGGTGGTCTTTACATATTATGAAACATTTTTGTAGGAGTATCCCTAAGCAGTGTGACCTAATCTTGCATCATTTTAGAAAAGTGATCTTAGTTAAGTTATTTATTTTTTATTAGTTTATAGTTACCAATTTGTGGTATAAAAATTTATCATTTCATCATAATTTGAAATTGGATTTTTCAATTTTGAGCATGGCTTGAGTTAGTGTTAAGAATACATCATGTTTGAAGTGATTTGGATGAGGAAAAGATTATAGATTCTTGAATGTTTATGGGTGGAAAATTTTGCACATTTATAATTTTTCTATTTTGGAAAGTTATTGAGAGTTCATGCCAAAAAAGGAATATTGATTGGTTTGATTCCAAATTGCCTTGTGAGTTTTTTAAACCTAAATCATAAAGGAGGTTCAAGGATTACCCGATAGAAAACTATATGTATGTTAATATGTTAGAGAGTAGGTATTAATATACAAATGAAATATAAATTCCATAAATTGAAATATTCAAGCATATAGATTTAAAACATAAAGGAATGCAAGTGAATTTTTTCCATTTTAAAATATTCAAACAATCAGATTTAAAACATAAAGCAGTGCAACTATTTTTTTTTCATCTTGAAATATTCAAGCAATCAGATTTAAAACACAAAGAAATGCAAATTAAACCCCAAAAATTTATTGGTTTTTAAAGGAAAATTTTTTGTTTGATTTTAATTTAGGGTTGAAAGGTAAGTTTTTTGGTTTTGAAAGGTAAATTTTTTTGTTTGATTAGGGTTTAGGATTTTAATGTTGATTTCAATTTAAGGTTGATTTTTTTGTTTGATTTCAATTAGTGAGGGTTTCATTTATTTATTTTTGTTTCATTTCAACTAATGAGGGTTTCATTTCTTCACAAGTGGATTGAAATAAAAAACACAATACAAATACAAAAAATGCAAAAAAAATCCTAGATTCATAACTAATAATCAAAAAAATAAAAAAAAATCATAAAAAATGGTGGTAGGACTAACCTGGAAGTCATTGTTGCCCTTGCTCAACCAAGATCACAAACTGCTACAGTGAAAAATGAGGTCACATTGGTTTTTTTTTTAAATAAATACCTTTAGGAAATGGGATCCTGATTTTTAGAAAAGGAGATCCCGATTTGTAGAAATCAAGTTCCCATTTTCTAAAAACTGGGATCCTGTTTCCTTTGAGATGGTTTGACACACCAAAACTAAATGGGATCCTGATTTTTAAAAATCAAGATCCCATTTTAATTTTAGGCTAGGGACCCCAAAACTAAATGGGATCCCAATTATTAAAAATCGGGATCCTATTTTTTTGAGCCCGATTTTGAAATTTTTCTAAGGCCAAAACTTCCACCTTAAGTGGACTCATCTTTGTGCTTTTACCTAGAGAGATGGATGGAGATATAGATATAGAGGTCTAGGAAGAGGGACAAGGATAGAGAGAGGAAGAGGGATGGTTAGAGAAAGGGAGAGGTATCTAGAGATAGAGGTAGATATGAGGATAGAGGGAGAGAGGAAGAGGGAGACAAATAGATACATAGATAGAGGTAGAGAGAGATATAAATAAAGAGAGATAAGGAAGTGAGAACATAGAGAGGGAGATAAAGAGAGATAAAGAGAGATAAAGAGATATAGAGAGAGAAAGAGATAAATGGGGCAAGAGTGAGAGAGAAAAGAGGTGATAAAGACAAAAATAGAGAGGTATATATAAAGGGATAGAGAGGGTGGGGGAGAGATAAAGATAGAGATATAGATAGGGATCATGAGAAATAGGGAGTGTGTTTCTATGAATGAGAGATATATATAGAGATAGAGAGGGATACACACACATGAATATATATAAAGAGATCTCAAAATAGAGAGAGGAGAGAGGAGAAGTAGAGATGTATAGAAAGAGGTAGTGATAGTGAGAGAGGAGAGATGTGAATATGAGAGATGAAGAGACATGTATAGATATAGATGAAAATAGAGATATAGATATAAAGGTCTAAGAAGAGGGAGAGGGGGAGAGAGTGGGGAGGTAGGGATGGATAGATAGAGGGAGATGTATTTAGAGATAAAAAGAGATATATCTGAAGATAGAGAGGGAGGGATGAAGATAGAGGTAGAGATGAAGATAGAATGATAAAGAAAGAGAGAAAGAAATATATAGAGAGATGGAGAGAGGTAGAGAAAGAGATGGAGATAGAGATATATAGAGGAAGAGGAAGAGGAAGAGGAAGAGGGAGAGTGAGAGACAGAGAGAGATATAGAGGGTGAGATAAAGTGATAGGGATATAGAGATATAAGGAGAGATAAATTTATGGATAATAATATATAGATAGAGAGGGAGGGAGAGAGATAGGGATAAAGTAGACCAAAGTGAAAGAGAGAGAGAGAGAGAGGAGGTGATAGAGACAAGTAATAAAAAGGGAGACATAGAGATAAAGAGAGGGAGATCTCTCTCTCTCTCTTTCTTTCTTTCTCTCTCTCTCTCTATATATATATCCATCTCTTACTTTTTCTTTCTAAATCTTCCTCTCTATCTCTCCCTCTCTCTTGGTTTTATTTTTGCTTCACAAAATACGAGCGTGTTATAACGCAATCATGATTATATCTGCCTCAGGTATTTATAACCCTTAGGGTTGAATTTTCCTTAGGTATCCAACCCAAATGGTTGGACTTACATGTCAACATCCAAAGGTGCATGTTTTCTATAAATTGTAAAAAAGGTGACTAAATCTTGAGTACGCTCTTCATCAGGTTTACACATCTTTCATTGTTGAATTGAAAAATACCATGATAACATCAAGATCTCTCTTAATTTTCTAACCATGTATAATTTTTTCCACATTTTAAATATATTAAGGCTTTAATCTTTAATTTATTTTGTTAGTGTATTCCATTATTTTCAAAAACCTATGTATATTTATTTTTTATTTTACTTTTTATCCCTTCATCAAAATTTAAAACAAATTACATTTTAACATTCTAAACTTTATTAGATACACATAAAAAATATATTTTAAATTAGTTTCCAAAAAAATATGAAGTAGTGTCCACTTTAAAAATTAGTAATAAAACATATATTCATTAAAAAAATAGCAAATAAATCAAACATAAACTACATGGTGTTAGCTAATTTTCCACCAAAATAATTTTTTAAATACTAAAAACAAATATTTTAGAGGGAGCACACCAAAGACTATGCTATATTTTTCTAATAAAATATGATTACTTTGTGTGCTCCTTCTAATTGAACCCATTAATCTACACCATTTCAAAAAAAAAAAAATAGTTTAGAAAGTAAATTCAAAGCACTATGACTCTTGTTTTTGTCGCATCTTCAAAATTTGAGAGTAACTATCTTCAATTTCCCATCGAAGATCAATTTTTATTGTTTAAGAAAAAGTGGTCACTTAAGACCCCCTTTTGGTCCCCCATTTCCATGCACATATCTGAAATGTTATCGCTCATGGAAAAAATTTATAGGGTACAATCAAATCCAAATAGCTCCTAAAGATCAACACAAAACAACATTCATCACACCTTGGGGGTCTTTTGCTACCAAATCATCCATTTTGTCTTGAAAACCATAGGTATCACTAATTAATGTTCCATGATGATCATCTTTCATGACATGCTCCACAATGTTGTGAAAGACTATGTTGAAATATTGGGTAAAGTAAAAACAAGAGTAGAACATCATAAGGTTTTACACTATGTCTTTCAAAGACTAAGAAAATAGAAGGTCCACATAAATCCAAAGAAATGTGTATTTAACATAGCTTCAAACAAATTATTAGGCTTTATTATGTCTCATTGAGATATAGAAGTGAACCCTAATAAAATAAAATCTATTACAAAAATGCCTCCTCATATGGAAAGCTCCAAGCCATATGAAGATTCATCACTTACCAAGTCATCACTTAGCCAACAATTGCTAGCCATACTCACATCTCTGGCATAAGAATGTGAACTTCTATTGGGACAAATCTTGCCAAAATTTCTTGCTAATACATTAGTTTTAGTAGCACCAACACTAAAAAATCCCTTGCTACTATATATATATATATCAACACAACATGCCTTAGGATCCCTCCTAGCACAACATGATGAACAAGGACATGAAAAAAACATCTATTATTTGAGCCAAACATTGGTCAACTATGAAAATAAATACACACCCATAGAAAAGTATGTTTAGAATGGTATTTGTGTATTAGAAGATCAAACATTACGTGCTTAATGCTAAATGTAACTCCACAAAAATTGACCCACTTAAATAATTGATTTCAAAAACATCCCTTGCTACTATACATAACAACACAACATTCCTTAGGAGCCCTACTAGCACAACGTGGTGAACTAGGACATGAACAAGCCATCTATTATTTGAGCCAAATATTGGTCAACTATGAAACTAACTATAAACTAATGGAAAAAGCATGCATAGCAATGGTATTTGTATCTTATAAGATTAGGCATTACATGCTCAATGCTAACATGCAACCCCAAAAAAAATGACCCACTTAAATACTTGCTTTCAAAAACATCCCTAACAAGTTGCACAACTAGATGGGCTCAATGAGTTTAACATTGAGCATGTGAATCAGAAGGCAATCAAATAATAGGTCCTAGCAGATTAGGTGACAAAGGAACTATTATAAGATATTCAACCATTAACCCAATTTTTCCTAATGAATCCATCTTAACGTGCTAGAAAAATCACATGAGTGAACACTCTATTTTGATGGATCCTTCACTAGCCATAGCTTGAGGGAAGGTATTTTATTCTCACCCCACAAGGCTACCCAATCCTTAAATCATTCAAGATTGAATTCCCTTAGACCAATAATATATTTGGCTATGGAGCTCTTCCAACAAGATTAAATATGGATATCTAGTGGAACATATAGTACATATCCATATTTGATGACTCTCAACTAGTCATCAACCAAGTCAATGACAAATACTAGACCAAAGATAAGAAGCTAATCCCCTACAAGAGAGTGGTCAATAGTTTCAAACTAAATTTCACTCACATCAATTTCTACCAAGTTCCTCATATGAAAAACAAGGCTATAGATATAATGGATATAATCGGGTCTCTCCTCAACATACTAACAAAAGTACAAGAATACCAATTTTAATAGAAACTCCTAATTTGAGCATATGACATCTAACCTTGCCTTTTAAAGGTAGTCTGCACCAATTAGCACAACAAAAAGTAGATAGATCAAAAATATTTTGGAAGCCCCCCATTGGGTTACTTTAAATTGAATTTTGATGGTGTAGCCAGGGGAAATCCTGGCATATCTGGAGTTGGGGTAACCATTAGAGACTATAAGGGTTTGGTGTTGTGTGCAATTTCAATAAAGTTACAAAATAGAATGAATAATGTAGCAGAGGCACAAGCATTGTTACAGGGTTTAAAATTAGCACTAAATCTTAAGCTTTCAAAGATCCAAATAGAAGGGGATTCATTGGTGCTATTAAATGCATGTAGGGATCGTAAAGTTGTCAATTGGAAACTAGGTTATGTTTTAAAACATATTTGGTCACTATTGGATAAGTTAGGTATCTATCAGATTATACATACTTAAAGAGAACATAACAACTTGGCTGATTGTTTGGCGAATCTAGGTTGTGATCAAATTGAAGAAGAAATTATTCATGTTATTAGCCCATGCAATCTTCATCCGTCTTTGGAAGAAATTTTGAAGTGTGAAGGAGGTATAATTGTGTCATAAAAATTTCATCCAAAATACATGTTCAGGGGTAATTGTACATGCATTACTAGTCTGTTCTTTGTATAATCTGTTGAGGGTTTAATATTTGCTTGTGTCCATAAACTTTTAACTTACATGGAGTATAGTTGGCAAGCTTACTGCATATAGTATTCTTGGTATAGGAATACATGTACATCACAGTTGGCAAGTGTGGTGTTTTAAATAAAAGAAAATAGGGAAATCATCTTAATAATCATGAGCATGTGAGAATACGGATGTTTGTGTGGAAAAGGCAATAAGTACTAGGAAGGATGAAATAGGACGAAATCCAAGTGCCGTTGTCATTATCAATTTGTGTGGGAAATATACCCCAGCTGACAAAATACAAATCAAATCTCTTTGAAATTAACAAATTTTAATTTTTGGGTGTAGGTATCAAGGTTAGTAAGATTTGAAATCATAATTAACCAAGCCTCAGTGTAATGTGAATCTAGTAATACGTGCCTACTTCAGATTTTTAGTTGAAATGACATGGGAAGTGCGTGTCATGGGGTGAACCCACAAAAGTGGTTTACAATTGGAGTGAGGAAGGAAAAGTTGAAAAAAATGACCCCATGCCAAAAAAAATCATTTTTGGGGTTTGAGCGAACTAATAGGTTCGAACGAACCAAAAGAGGGTTCGCTAGAACTTGGGTTTGAGTGAACCCATTCAATGCAAGTTCCCACCATCCCGTCAAAAAACATAATGAAAACCCCTTTTTGAAAGGGGGTTCAAATGAACCCCTGTTGTAGAACCCCCGTTCGAGCAAACCCCCTTTTCCCACCTCGCACCAAAATAAAAAATTCCCTTCAAGCTCGGGTTGAGGATGAAAATGGAGGAGACTTCACAAACCCAAGGAAGGTAGTCCTAACAGCTATCCAATCCACTATAATTTTAATATGTTTTGGTTTTATTATGTATTTGTTTTTAGTTTTATTAAACATAGGTTTTTCAGAAAATCAAGCTCTCTATTCTGCACATGTGTAAAAATAGCATATTATCAAAAAAAAATTGAAAAATAAGAGTGCACCAGATATTGAAGTCCTTGATCCAACATTTTTTTTTGAATTTTGATACATACAAAAGTTACAGCGTTATACGGTCCGCCTATGTTTGAATTGTAATTGGTTTGACTTTGAAACTTGATTAAATAAAAAATATTCAATAAAAAACTATCTAACCAATTGGAAGCACTAGATATTAGAGTTAAAAATCTAAATTTGAAATAATTAGAATTTTATCCTTCATGGAAAAAAAGTTATGCGTTATACGGTGAGAGTCACTCCTTAAAAATGTTGTTTTCTAAAAAAAACTAGTTTTCGAAGGAGATGGAAAAAGAAGTGCAATCTGATTCCAAAAAATTTGAAAAAAATATATTTAAAATCTACAAAAAAAATGTCACAAATCACTAGTTCCCATCATCTTCAAATCCCTCACGGTTTAGCCACTATAGGTGCTCAAAAGTGAAAATTTAGTTAGAAAAATTTATTTTAGTGTTCAGTTTGGCCAAAAATTGTAAACCAGTATTCTGGGATCATCCTATGTCATCTTAATGGAGCTAATGTGTGTGATGGTAATAATTAAGAGTTAAGATTTGTTTTTTGGAGGCTTCTATGCATTTTTATCCAAAGTTGCGTGGGTCATAAATACATTTTATAAGCATTTGTTTGTCCATTCCTTTGCCAAAAAATGATGTTTTTGTAACATTGGTGCATCAAGTCTTCAGTTCTCTAATGTACAATGGGGGGTACTCTTTCATGTTCCAAATTCAAGGTAACGCAGGTTAGTAGAGAATTGTTATAGCATCTTTTTTATGTAGTTCTTCGTCACAGGCTAGTGTTTCGATTGTAGTTCTTCAACGTAGGGTGGCGTTCTTGTTGCAATGGTAGGTAATTCAAGTATTAGAACACTGGTAAGATTTGGACTGGGTAAAGGCAACAAATTTAAGGGTGTAACAAAGCCAACAAAGTCACATGCAAAGATGGAATACCAAGGTGATCCCACAATACTGGTTTACAATTTTTGGCCAAACTGGACATTGAACTGATTTTTTTTAACTAAATCTTTACTTTCGGGCACCTATAGCAGCTAAACCGTGAGGAATTTGAAGATGATACAAATTAGTGATTTGTGACATTTTTTCTGTAGATTCTAAATATATTTTTTTCAAAATTTTTGGAATCATATTGCAACTTTTTTTCCATCTCCTTCGAGAACTAATTTTTAATAGTAAACACCATTTTTAAAGAGTGACGTTACTAGCTAACACAATTTTTTTTTCTATGAAGGATAAAATTCTATTTTGTTCGAATTTAGATTCCTAAATACGGTATCTAGTGCATGGAATTGGTTTCATATCATTTCAATGAATATTTTTTTCTTAATTAAGTATCAAGGTCAGACCAGTTACAATTTAGACATGATTTATTGGCTAAAACATAATTTTTTTTGTATGTATCGAAATTCAATTTTATTTTTTTGTTGGATCAAGGACATTAATATCTAGTGCATTGATATTTTTCAATTTTTTTTTATAATTTGCTATTTTTCCACATGTGCAGAACAAAGAGCTTGATTTTCAGTGAAAAACCTACATTTACAAGAAATAAAAAATAAGTATAATAATCAAATTAAATTTAATTAAAATTATACTTTTTTGGAAGCTTATAATAAAGAATACATACTTACAAAAATTAAATTTTAAATGGATTCATTTGATCCCCCAAGAGGTAAACCAAAAGTGGTTTTTTATCAGCATTTTGGTAGGGGTAAAGGAGACTCCGTTATAGGTATGGTTTAAAACTAGTGGGATTCTATCCAAGATGGCTTGGTCTAAGGTGGTTTGATCAAACCCTCTTCAATTGGAATCCTTTAAATGGAACTTTTCAAGGTTTTTAAATCATTATATAATTTTCTAAAAATATGTGATTTCAACAAAAATCAGGATCTCCCAGAAAGTGTAAACCACTATTGTGGGATCACCCACCGCCTAAGAAATTATAGGGTTCATTTTCCTATTCAACAGTGGGAACATCCCTTCTCAGGTTGCTTGGGGAGAGAGTACTTGCAATTGGTGTTTAAGGTGCAGTGCCCAAGTGCATACAAATGCATAAAATATGTAATAGGCCCAGAAATCCTTCACTCGCAAGCTTGAAGGTTAATCTTCCCCTCAAACCTACTCTCAATTTTTATTTCAAATCTCATGGACTTGCTCCAAAGTTTTGAACCAATGTAAACAATTGTAGTCAAGGTTGTTAATGATGTTTTTCCTCAAAATAATGCACTATTGCTAAACATTTAGGGTTATGAATTTGGGAATGGTGAAGGGTATGTGGGAGGAATATTTCTTTCTCATTTCTTGCCACACAATAGGGACTATGTTGCAGTTTTTGATGCTTTAAAACTCTCTCTTGAACTTAACACCCCTAGCTTCCTCAACATGGCTCTGGGTAGAAATAACCATGAAATTGGGAGGGAAATGGATGAGTGTTTCAAAGAGAAGTATCACTATGTAACATTTCTTCTACAATATAATTGCTTTCAAGTTGCAGTGCCGAATAACCCACCCCCACCTCAGGTTGCATCATTAAATAACCCACTCCTGCCTTAGGTTGCACCTTTTATGATTGTACCAGACATAAACATCATTGCTAACTCTCAGAATGTGGAGGTTAGAAATGAAGTGTAGGTGGAAAATTCTGTGGAAATGGTCCAGATGGAAGAATAAAGGTAATGTATGTGGCAGTGTTCCGTAATGCAATTTTGGGACATAAATTAGGTGTTGTTTATTGTGCAAGGGTTTACATATTCAATTTTCTCATCTATTCGACTGAGGATCTTTTTGCGAGTAAGGTGTAATAAATTGTGTTATTTCATCAGTGTAACAACTAATTGTTATATGGTAAGTAGAAGAATTTTAGATGGGCATTAATGTTGCCTATTATGTAATTCTTTGAAAAGCTAATAGGTCCTTTTGCTTGTGATAGAAATGGGAGTAGTTGACCAAGCTAAAGCAAAATTTCTATAATTTTGTATATTGCACAGTACATAAATTGATCGTTGATCATGGTGATTGAATTTTGATTATAATACCTTTGTACCTTTTTTATATAAATTATATATATATATATATATATATATATATATATATATATAATAGGCTATAATCCTTTTGCATAAAAAAAATGGTATGTGAAATTGTTTATCCTAATTCCCCTTGGTACCATGAAACTTACACCTACCTCCATGTTCATGTCCTCCAATCTAATGTATCATCTAATAAACATAAATCCTTCCAACATGCATCTTGTTTTGCACTCCTTGGTAGCATTATTTATAGTGTGGGTTACAAAGGCACCCTATTAAGATGCCTTAATTTAGCAAAGGCTACTCTAGCATTTAGGTGGCTCACACTAGTATTTGTGAAGCTCACACCAATGGTATGATCCTACCTAAAAATATACTAAGAATACAATACTATTGGCCCACCACAGAACAAGATGTTTTCTAATACATGAAGAAATGTGTAGCCAACCAAAAGCATGGGAACCTGATACATGCTCCATCTCAAGTGTTGTAGCCCATTACCACTCATTGGCCCTTCACCACATGGGCCCTTGATCTCATTGATAAAATTGATCCTACTAACTCCAATAACCACAAAATCACCATCATAGCCACAAAATGCTTCACTAAGTGGGTTGAATCCATTCCCCTCACTTACATTACTAGCCAACAAATATCCAAATTTATCCTCAATTGTATCATTTTTATATGGAATTCCCACTTCCGTCATCATTGACAATGGAAAATCCTTCCAAAATGTCAAAGTCTAAACCCTATGTGAAAAATTCTACATTAAACATAAATGGTCCACTCTGTATTATCCTCAAGATAATGGTCAATTTGAGTTGTCAAATAAAACGCTCAACAAAATCCTCTCTAGACCTATCCCACCCTATGGACCTACTGCACAAGTATCCATACCCCCATAGAAGCCACCCCACACTCCTTGGTATTTGGAGCTAAAGTCATTTTATCAATTGAGATCAAGTTTCCATCCTTATGAATCTCACTAAAAAATCTAATCATGAATAAAGAATACAAAGTGGCACAATTGCATGAACTAGAGTTATTGGATGAAAACTAATGCAATGCATTAGACCACCTTAAAGCATATCAAAATCATTTATCACAACTACAATATGCATATTGATATGAGATAATTTGAAATCAATGATCTCATACTTAAAGAAAATCAAATAGATACATATCAAGATCATGAAAAGAAAGGAAAGTTTGAACCAAAATGGTTAGGTTCTTATAATATCATCACAAAATATTGATCAGGTGAATATAAACTAGATACACAAAAAGATCAAGAATTGCAAGAACCCATGAACATTGTGCATCTCAAGTGTTTCTATCTGGCTTGCAACAACTTCAAAATAGTAAAAAAAATAAAAAATAAAAAATTTAAATTTAAGTAAAGAAAAAAATTACCCTTTGATGAATACCATTCCTATGACGCCTTGGAAAAGTACTATGATGAAAACTTGATTAAATGCATCATATATAGTGCTAGACACCCGCATCTATGAGTACTCTTTGCACCATCCCATCCATATCTCTCTTCATCCAAAATCAATCTCATTACTATGTGGTTGTGTTTACTGGGATCGCTAAAGTCACCAACCCTAGCCTCACAAACCTCACACACATACATCTAACTTACAACCCATTCACTTATCTCATTCCTCTTGGTTTTTTCCTAAGGACTAGGGGAACCTAGTTAGGCTCATGCTTAGAAAATAATCCTTGACTTTTCCTCATTTATCCCTCCCACATCTCTCATCAACCCTTCCTAATCATCCAAACATAAAATTCTCCATCACATATCCAACCATCCCAAATAGAACTCAAATCCAACACCATCCCATGCCCCAAGATCTTAGCATGATTCACATACAACATCCCTCACATATACTACCTACCCCCACAAAGGGTACACTGGTAAATCAAATCATAACACCTAAGATACATCTTAACATCTCAAGACTTATGTCACATCCCATTCACATTTATTGACCTAACAAGTCACACCTAAGACTCTGGACAAATATTTCTTCTAAATACTGCTACCCTTGGGACACACTGCTTCATTAAAAGCATTATCATAACCATTAACCACCCCCCTTGGCTTTTAAATTAAAAAAGATAGAGGTGTGTCTGCTTCTTTTTGTACTTGTTTGTTTGTTTTCCAAGTGTTTACCGCAATAATCCATCATATTATGGCATGTCTTGACTAATGTATGCTAGGGCATAACACTATTTCTATTTTATCTATTTTTGTGTCAATCCTTCATGCACTCGGCACAACATCATCATGATTATATCATAATACATAAGGCCAATGCTATAGCAAAATTTAGTTGCTCACCATACAAAATTTATTTTGTAATGTTCAGAAAAATCACACCAAATATAACCCTTAATTTCCAAATTAATTTATTAGAATAAAATTTTCCCTTAGTTTCTGAAATAATTTAATTGAATCGAATTAATTATAAAATAATAGTGTGGAGGAATAATTAATTTACTTTCATCACTAAATTCAAATGGGACAACATACATCAATGAATCAAAGAATATTAAAACAAGGTTGTGCCATTATTAGATTTAGCCATATAGGCTTACACATGAATGATCATCTCATCAATATATGTAAACTCAAATACTATAATGCAAATTAAGGAAAAAGTAGGATCATAAATGCACCCACAAATATTTTCATGAGTGGAAAACCCTCATAGGGATGAAAAACCACTCATAAAAGTGCCCCACTAGCTTAATGAAATGCCACATTGGCATAACCTTATTGGCTACAAGGTTTCAATGGCTACAAGATGCCTCACGGGCAATGATCATAATGTCTCATTGACATGACCATTCATTACATGTTTCTATATCACAAGGAACCTATTGAAGTTCCTTTACAAGTCACATACATCTACAAGTAGCATTTTCATGTTACACCAATGCATCATCCTTGCATAATAAGTTAAGGTATTGTCAACACTATCATGACTTGCTCCCAAGTATTTACAAACAAAACCATTCTACCTCCAATGACCTCACATTTATCATACAAGTACGCTAAAAAACCATAAGCCAATCACATAAAGTTTTATAGAAGTGATCCTAGGCCTATTAAAATGCACACATGCCAATGCAATTATAATAAAAATACTTAATTCTAATCTCATTGATTCATAGAGGGTTCAATAATAAGAGAATTAAACCATAAAAGAGTAAAGATGAACCATGAAGCAGGAGAAGAGTGTCATCACTAAAACTAAACTAGTAAGGTATAACCCATCCTTTATTTATCTCTTTATTAAGGATGCCACCTTTGCAATATCATTTAATTCCTTTCTAGAAGTGATTCTCTACCCAAAGGTTATTCTATGTCATAATCATTAACCTTTGGAAAAAGCTTAACCATTCCTTTTTATTCACTATATACACATCTACCATTACTAGTTTCCATAACACAAGCTTATAAACCAAGTCCCCCCTTAAAGTACCATTTATTCTTTTGAATTTCTCTTAACCACTATGCAAGAAACACCTAAGAAACAAAGTATGTCCAAGAACATTTGCACATTCCAAGTAGGGTAAAAGTAAATCATGTATATAACATTAACTATCCATAAGAGCTCTAAAGCAATCCAATGACTAGAAACAATTAAATGCACTTATGTATTTGTAATTTCAATGGTTTAACTAAAATTTACAGATTTATACATAATCGAATTAAATACTTTCGGGTCAAAAATATATTTACGTTTAAGAAAATAAGACTTACCTGTTCACAAATACGCATAGGTATATACTCAGTAATACATCAATTAAAATGAGAATCCATCACTCTCAGCCAGATTTTTATAACTATTCTTTCCAAGGTTTATTTCTAGCTCTTACACATAATGCCTATATCAACAACCAATTATAATGTGAACATAGAATGGTAACGCTTTCTAGAATGTATTTTCTTCCCATAATCAATTGAGATAGAAGGAAAATTTAAGATTTCCTTCTATTAACTAATAGTAGATGGCAACAAAGTTTATCAATAATGAATGAATGTATCAATAATCGTAATTTCTATTACATTAAGGACCATCTTCCAGTCGCAATTCAGTAGAATAATATAATTTTAGTAATGGTTTGTTTCTGTTCGGTTTGGTGAAGCCCAAATTGGCAAGTTTATCAAACAAATTCGATAAGGATGCCTTTTGCCTAAATTGGAAAGTTTCTCTCACAAATAGATTTTTCCAATTATTGAAGTGGAGACTGTTTTATAAATAAGCTATTGGTTGAAAATGTAATTTAGAATTAATAAAAGAGATTCCTCTACTTTGAGAGTGGATGTAGGCAATTTCCAAACCACTATAAAATTTGTGTCTCGTGTCTTGTTCTTGAATTTTTCTGTTTTCTATTATGTTTCTTTGTTCATTTTAATATTAACAATTGGTATCAGAGCTTGAAGCTCGATGTTGGAAATCGGTGAAGAATTTCCTGAGCTATGGAAAAGTATTGAGTAGAGTTGGAAGACTATTAGGTGCTAGATCCTGGAGTTGAATGCTTTTATACTGTGAAGAGACGAGATGAAGTGGGAGTTTCAGATGATGATGACGAAGCTATTATGGAAGAGAGTCCCAATTGGGATGATTGGGTTCAAGCTCTCATGTTTTGGTCGTGTGGCTCTAGACTGAGTCACAATGAAGTGGGAGCTATTCATCAAATGTTTTTGGATGAATTAAATGATGAAGCTGATTCTATTATTGAAGAATTTCTTGGCAATTTAGATTCAGAAGAAAGTAATGCGCAAGTGCAACCTGAATCACGACACCGTGTTCATTAGTGGGATGGTTGGACAAATGAGAAGGATTCGGTTGAAGAGATTGTGGAGTTTTTCTTCCAAGATGAGGAGGATGCATCCCAAGGAGAGGAGGATGCAGTCTGACACCAAGAAAGTGAAGATGAACCTGAGGAAGAGGTCGAGAATTGAAAGGAAAAAATGGTTTTATCATAATCCATTGTTTGAGCTTGAGGTAGAAATGGTTTATAATAATCCATTATTCAAGTTGGATGGTATAGAGGCAGCCAAGGAAATGATGAATTTTCCCACCAGACCAACAGAGCATATTGCAGAAGAGGAGTCGCAGTATGGAAGGAGTCGAAGGCGAGATATTGCCAGAGACACTAAAGAGGATGTGGAGTGTGTCAGGGCCTTGTGTGACAAAGTTGGGAGGCATGGCGAAATTGGCGACAAGAGAAGAGTGAGGCCTTTTGCTGACGGGAACAACAACTCTTTGTTCTCCACACAACCTATGTTGCCGACACACAGGGAGGAGAATGAATCTTTGTCTCCTAGAGGAGGCTTGCTGCGGCAAAGCTCATGGCTTGAGGGATGTGATGATGATTCTAGAATTGGTGTGTGTTTGCATGGAGCAAAGGTTAGCGACGAGCTTCGTTATGTTCAACAGCTTGAGTGGGAGCAGTCGCATGAGCAACCTATCATCAAGCCCGCCAGAAACATTAAGTTTGAGGTTTGGTTTGAACCTGTAGAGGTATCGGAGGTGAAAGCTACAAATCTAAGCATTAGCCCTATACATCGTGCAACAAATGGTGTGGTTAATCCCAACGAACAAGACGAGGTCATTATGGAAGGCAACCAATTTATGTTTTCCGTTTCCGGTGAGCCCTTCGAATTCACGGTTGGTTTCTTAGATCCGCGAAAATGGCATCAGAGTGCTGCAGCTATGCGGGTGTGGCGACAAAATCCGCTCATTTGCCACGATTGAGGAAAATTGATTGTGATTGGAGGAGTTCATGAGTTGGAAGAAAATCCATTGAGCGTGGAGATGCTTGACTTGAAATCGGAGTGGGCAATGTGTGATCCATTGCTAGAGGAATTCAAACAAAGCTCTTCGTCCACATGGTTTTCTATGACTGTCTGTAATGGAAAAATTTATGTATTGGAAAAATGGAAGGGAGGTTGTTGTTGTTATGAGTTGCATAGTAAGCAGTGGGGTTCAACCAAGAGATCTTTTGATGAGAATATTGATAACCGTAAACCGCCCATGCGTCATGACGAGGTGGATATTCCCTGTTGAGCTAATGAAGTGGACAATTGGGCGTTTTCGAAGAAATTGATGCCTGATTATGTGGCGTCATTGGTAGATGGCTTTGGAAGGTATTTTTCTACTGGAGGATTATATTGTTATGTTCATCTATGGGATACCCGGTATTGTCAACAGAGGGTCGATGGAATGTGGGTTGTTGTCGATTTTTCAATGGGAGGTGAGGATAATGATGCTACGAGACAGAAGGTAATAAGGGGAGAGCAAGCGTTGGATGAGGAGCAGAAATTATTTGTCTGTGTGGGGGAGAAAGTTATTAAATCTGATTTGATTTGGAGAAGACTCATTCAGAGTGTGCTAGAACAGAGTCTGGTAAAATTAAAATCTTCTCAAGGTCTCATTGTGATCTAAATGCCTGCACTGGGGGATATCTCTGAGTAGCCATTTGGTCTTCAAGTGGGAGATTATTGGGTTTGGTGAAGCCCAAATTGGCAAGTTTCTCAAACAAATTCGATAAGGATGTCTTTTGCCTAAATTGGCAAGTTTATCTCACAGATAGATTTTTCCAATTATTGAAGTGGAGACTGTTTTATAAAAAAGCTGTTGGTTGAATATGTAATTGATTCAAAATTAATAAAAGAGATTCCCCTACTTTGAGAGTGGATGTAGGCAATTGCCGAACCACTATAAAATTTGAGTCTCATGTCTTGTTCTTGAATTTTTTTGTTTTCTATTATGTTTCTTTGCTCATTTTAATATTAACAGTTTCACACAAATATCTTGTATGCAAATTTATTTGTAGTCAAATGTGACAAATCATGTGTATTCTTTTCTTTCTGACATTGCATTGTAATTTGCAACCTGATTTTGTGAAATCTCTTTGCAACTTTAAATAATTTAAAAAATACAAATAAATCCAATTCATTCAAAGAAATAATGTATTACTGTTATCAATCAGACTCCAAAAACCGGTTGTTATGAACCAACAATTTTTTTTTATGAAACACATCTAAATAAGCCTGTGAAGCTTGCAATTCTATGAATAAGAAAATATGAAATGCATCAATCCCAACTATGGATTGAGAAAATTGTCAGATCAGATGAGGCCACTAGTCTATAACTTGTTTTATTGGATGTGTAGAGGACCTTGGAACTACAAATTTCCTTTTTTTTTTAAGTAAACCATGTTTTATTCTCTACGGCATGTTGTTAAACTAACTAAAGAAGATCAATTTTAAGGCAAAACCTGGATAACAAAATATAATTACCAAATAGATGCAACACTAGCATGAAAATTTTAAACTAGGATGAAAGATTTTATTGAAGTTAATATAAACCACAACCGGTGGCTTCCCCAATTGGGGAGGACGCTACCTGTGGAGGGCAACGCCCTCTCCACAGGCCATGGCTTGTGGAGGGTGTTGCCTCCACAGTGCAGCCCTCTCCCAATGGGGGAGGACGTGGCTGAGAAGGCCACAACTCTCCTTAAAATATTTTTTCCATCCTCAGAACAATATCAAAGAGAAATACAGTGATACCAAAAGGGTTACGATTTAAATATTATAAATAATATATCTATATATATATATATTTAATATATATAATAACATTAAAGTTTGGAATAATATTTTGATTGAAAAGAACAAACTAAAACCATCATCCAATACATAAATTATTCATTACCAGGTGTTGTTGAAGTGTATATGAATGTGTGTGTGTAGCACCAAATATATTTATGGATTTATATATGTATGTAAATGAATAGAAAAGAACTTACAAATTTTGCAGCCACGATAATGAATTTCATACAACATGCACTCAAGTATAGTGATTTTACATAAATGGGCTCAAAAGAAATTCAATCTTTTCTCAATACAGACAATATTTCACACAAATTGAAATTGAAATACATTGGAAGGAATTTAAAAACCTGAAAAACGCTTCAACTGGGGTATCCTCTTCTTGCTTTCTCTTTTCTTGTGTTTGATCTTTCTGGAAGTCACTTTTGAAGATTTATTTTCCTCTTCTTCTATTTTTTCTTGCACTCTCCTCTTTCCTTCTTGTCACTGTTTTCCATTCTTCTTATTGTTCTTGCTGAAAATTAAAGTTCAAGAAACCATATATTGTGTTTCCATTATTCTCTTCTCTTCTTTTTAAAGACTTCTTTTAGTTTTCCCCAGAAAAACCTAATCTTGAAAGGAATAAATAAAAATAAAATTTATTTCTATGCACATTTTTTTCTTTTTATAAGTAATAAATAATTTGTGTTTTAGTTACAACTCTGTAATTATCCACAGTGAATAGTGGGGAAATACCATATCTAAATTGCAAAAGAAATATTTACCCTTTATAAACAATAAATAAATATCATTTATTAGCAAATTAAATATTTATTCTAAATAATAATAGAGAAATTTTATTCAATTGAGAATAAAATAATTATTCTAAATAACCAAACATTATCATTTATTTGTAAGAATAAAATCTATGCTTAATTATTTTTATTTCTTTGTATTTTTATTTCACCATCAATTAATTTAATTAAACATTGTAAAAATACGAACAATAAAAATAGGGGTTGTGACATATTTCCCTCATGTATTTATCACCACAAACACAACCACATCATTAGCCCATTCATATCATAAATCATTATCCATAACATCATAGTATCCCAAGAATCATAAACATGATCATCATTTTCTACTCTAAAGTGTGAGTGATTACCAACACATGATCCATTAGATCGTGTCATAATCAAACCACATCTAATGAAAGTTATAACAAATATGAGTTCAAACATGTATAATCATGAGAAAATCCATCATAAGCATAAAAGCATGCAACCATGAAATCCATAATCAATATCAAATCAAAATAATCAAATATCCTCCCATTTGATCTCTATATACATAAAAAAATTCTATACACAATGTCAATAATCCAAATACATTACCAAAGGTGTCAAAATATACATATATAATCACGGGACATGACCTCATAAAAATGCATATACACCATATATATCATGAGTCAAATCTACCTCTCATTGTAACCTCCCCCCTCCTATGGGGATGGGCCTTTGGAAGGTAGTGGTGGTGGTGGTGACCCTCACTTGGGTGGCCCTATCACCAACCTAGAGCCTAATGACCTAAATTACGCACTAGAATATTGTACAAAAGTGGTTGTGTTTTCCCCTCTAGCATTGCCCTCTCATATAGAGATTTCTAGTATTGTGCCCCTCGTAAGGATAGTTGTGTATCCCTACTTGCTTGAGACACCTCTTTAACAACTTGTAACATCTCTTATGCATCGACAAGGGATTGTGTTGTATCTTTATCCTACCTCAACCTTTTTCCATATGATATAGCTCTATCTCACTTGGACCTCAATGCATTTTCCTACACCTGTAAATTGTCAATTTATACATGCAAGCCATTTCATTGAGTCACAACCCCATCCCTCTCCACCAATAGAGCATCAACATGTATCTATATGTCATCCATAGCCACTTGTAGGTTATCCCTCTCAAACTTAAATCTGTCCATGTCAACTTCCAATCCTAAGATGGTGTCTTTGGCTAATATCTCAACACTCAAACTATCCCAAGTCAACCTTATGCCTCTAATGGTCATGCCACCTCCACCTAGACATCCTACATCTATACATCCACCATTCCCACATTCCCTCCACCACCCTCTTCTCGACCTCTCTCCTCTCTATGGCCTCATAGCCCTCCTCTCGCTAATGTGTTGTTGCTTGTACTCCCACACCAGATCCACTACCTACTCACATAATACCCTCGCCACTGACATAATCTCTCTAGTCATGTCCTCTTCCACCAAGCCTAACATCTTGCCTAATGCCTACACCAACCAAATCATCTTTGTGCACCTACAACATTATCTCCTACTTTCACTAGCTATTTGTTGCTTCCTAACAATCCACATGTGCCACCCACTAAGGGATGTCATGAGTCACTCGTGCAAAAATGTGAGGCCCCACAGGTATATCCTAATGGATACCAAACAATCTCAACATGTGATGAAAATGATACAAATCAATAATATAATCACATCTCCACACTGAGTAGCACTCTAATAGCACTAGGCTCAAATGCCCATCATCATTTGCCCATGCTTGTGTCCTCTAAATGGCTACCATACAATGTCAGATCATGTCAACTCATCCAAGCCCCTATAAAATAGTACATCTCTATGATGTACCAACCTATCTCCTCATATCTGCCACCCATACACAAACAATTCCTTTGATTACCTAACCTACCACAGTCACTCTAGTCAATTGACAAAAATATGCTCCCATGCCCATACTTGCAATAGTGTATTGGATGTTGTTGCACCCATCCTTGTAAGCCATCATGTGAAGATCCTTGTATAGCTATGTGAAAACACAAGTACCCTACACAAACATTTGTTTGTCCTCTAACATTTCTACTACATACTCTATCAATACTAGCTAGAAAACCGTGTCAATCTTGCCATGCAACAATATTCCACCAACAAGACCCATCAAAAATAGTGGTGCATCTATCACTAACCCCCATTCCATGCACATGTCTAGGTCTAGCCCAATATGCTACAACAATATTTTTGTTTATCCAACCAACTGTTGCATTGATCACTATACATGGATGTCACTTTAGTACACTATCTCTCCCTCAAATGAGATGTGCAAGATCCTCCAATCATCCTCCAACATAATAGTCATTTCCCTTATCAAAAGATGGAAAGTACTCATCTTCGAGCACCATTACTCTACTAGTGCCATTAGCATTGCTTGATCCACTTGGATCTTTGACATACATGCCACACTCACAACCCTATTACTACTAGGAATTCTTGCTCCTCATCACCAAACCCACTCAATAGCTCCATCGCTCTAGATAACCTTTCACACATCACCAATATGATAATCACTCTTGCAATTATCAAACATCATCCATTAGTCATTTCTTCTAACTATTATTTCATTTTTCCTTAGTTTAAACATCACTTACAACAATGCATGCACTAATCTCTTGGCATAGATGCTTCCCATTTTGCATAGACGCCTCACTACCCTCCCTATGCACAAATTTTTCCCTATCCAACATAGATTCCCTTGAAGAGAACACACTTTAGGAGGTAGTGCAAACACTCCCCTTGCTTGTATAGATGATGCTCATTCATTAAATTCCAACAAATATGTCATTTTTTAATGTACAAACATTGTGAGGCCTTGTGTAGATGGCATGGGGTAAAAATCCCTTGTAGCAACTATAGTTTGTCATTCTGTCCTACCTAACAAATGTACTTAAATAATCAAGTTTGGGTTTCAAATTTGGACTTATTGATGGGCATGTGTTTGTTGGTCACCTATACTCCCTCACTTGCTTACTTAGATGCTCGTGAACACAAATATGCTTCAGCTTATCTCACTTACATCTTCTTTTTCTCAAGGGGTAAAGGTAAAAAATGAACTTTTACCCCTCTAAAACCCATGTTTATAGGTTTTCACCCCTTTGAAACCCTTATTTGTAGGTTTGTAGCCCCAAAAACCCTATTTTTTC
>VDFB02370083.1:0-21119 GCA_007258455.2 Sequoia sempervirens
TGAGCTAGTGGACATTGCTTGGTATCTTTCGCTTCAAAGTTGCTAAGTCACTAAAAAGAAAAACTTTAGAACCTCTTGTCAGAGGTTACAAAGTTATGAAAACTCGTGACTTGCTGACAACAAAGAAAACCTTAAAGTTGCTAAGTTGGGAGGTTATGAAACTTTAGAACCCCGTGACTTAGGTTAGGAAAAATTGGAACCTTGCAACTTAGGTAACAAACTATTTCCTACCAAAATTTAAATGTTAGGTCGATGAAGGATTTAAACATAATCCTCTGAGGAAGAAGATCAAAGCTGAAGTAAATTTAGGTCATATTTTCCAACAATTATTTATACATTGGTATACATTGAACATTGGCATAGAAGGATGGATATACAAGACTTGATTGCAGATTTTGGGTTGATATATTTGGTGGCAAAGTTCTATCTATGTGTTTGGATACCGGTTTGAGGTATAGTTAGCTTAGATGAGTTGCAATTTGTGTGGTTACTATTCCAAGTGGTATGAGTAAGGTAGCTACTTAGAACCTTTGTTATCATTTGAATTTGATGTGTATGTTCATGTAAAGATTGTTGCAAGTTGCAGTGATAGTTGATATGTTTCACCTTGGCATGTTCCTTTTTCTCATATAGGTGGCATGTTGGATGATGTGAAGGATTTTGTATTTATGTGGTTATCATGGTTTATTTTGTAGGTATCTTATTGGAGCATGAAAGCATGGTGAATATTCAAATGGTACATGATTGGATAAGGGATGTTTTCTTGTATTTATGATTCATATGGGTGTATTTACAATGTGATATCAAGTGGGAAATGTGGGATTAAGGTGTCGTCTACCTTGTAGTACTGTCATATTCATGGTTCCACCATCCTTGAAAAGTGTCTTTAGGAACTTAGGGTGTATTGAGAAAATATTTTGTAATATCATTTTTCACCATTGTTTGTAATATATTCATAAGGAGTGATGGTTCCACTAGCAACAATAAAGGTGAGCCATGGACATAAATATTTAATATTAGTTTACCTATATGTAAACGTCAAAAATGGGATGATAAAAGATAAGTCCAGAAGATAGATGCATGATTATTTGGATTCTCCAAGTAGGTGCTTGGAAAGAGGCAACATGTGTCTCTTGGTATTCCATCGTTTATTGCATTTAACACAATGCTTATCTCCCAAGTTTAGGTGCCCAAGTTGGAGGGAAAGTATTGGAGTCAAAATCAGTGTTCTTTTGCATTTCGAAAAGGTATTCTAATGGCTGGAGATGTTTGGAATGAAGGGTCATCTTTGGGAGCCTTGTTTGGGGCTTAAGATGTCTTCACACATCTATACATTCAACCTCTTAGATGTAGAATTATGAGCCACAACTGAATGTAGAGTTTCATTGTAGGAACATGGACAAGTCGAGGCATAAGGATATTATCCACAAGTGCATAGGTGTTGTCATAGTGGAGGAAAAAAGGAGAATGAAAGTGATTGTATTGTAATCTCATTTGTTTGAAGATAATGCATACCTGGCCTCTCTTCTTGGTGGAGTTTTTTCTCACAAGGGTTTCTCCACATAAATCTTATGTTATGTGATGCTCTTGTGTTGCTAATTTGTGCCTCATTGTTGCTATGTTAGGGTGGGGTACCATGAAGGGGGGCTTACTAAAAAATATCAGTGGGTGTTGTTAAGATTTTTTAGGATTATTTTAAAGTGGTTGGTCCCATGAATTTTGTATTGAATAGTTTAAGATTAAAAGTTTAAGCTCCTATATTTATGGAAGTTGGTGGTCTCATGAATTTTATTATTTTGCATATTCAATTAGCAGCTTTAATAAATATAAAATAAAAAAAAAATTAATTGGTGAGAATTTTAAAACTTCATATGATTCACAAATGGCATAAAAAAGCCTAAGATAGTGGGGCAGTTTTCTAGTCCTACCCCTTTTGCACCCGCTTAAGTTGTTGATCTAAAAAGTAGGGGCTGCTATTGTTGAGGAAAAAATTCTAATTTGTTCTGTAGCATTTTATTTTTTTGCTTCATGGGATCCCTCGCTCCTTTAAAATAGATCTCCAAGCCCTCCCATGGGACCTTGCCCTTATGGTGATGTTATTCTTTATATATTGTTGTTATAAGTTCACATAAGATGGTGTAATTAAGGATGTTATGTTAGGCAAATTTTAGCATCATAAAAAAGATGGATCTAATCATGATATTTTCAAATTAAAGCAACTTAATTTTCAAATTTGCATACAAATTTCAGATTTTCATGTTATTGTAATTTAAGCCTTGTATCTCATCCATTGAAATTAATCTTTGATAGAGATTCAATTTCTCAACAATTGTTAATACAACCTATTTATTTCTCATCATATATAAAACAATCTAAACATTAAAATACTTAATAAAAAATTAAAAACAAAAATATATAATTAAATGAAAAATTAAAAAACAATTACATACATTTCTAAGTGACTAAATAAGTATGATTTTCATGGAGATTGTTAGGTGCAAGGAATCTATAAATTTCTCTGTCATATATAAAACAATTTAAACATTAAAATACTTAATAAAAAATAAGAAAAAATAATATAATTAAATAAAAGATTAAAAAACAATTACATACATTTCAAAGTGACTAGATAAATCTGTTTTTCATGAAGATTGTTAAGTGCACGGAAACTATAAATTTCTCTGTCATATATAAAATAATTTAAACATTAAAATATATAATAAAAAAACAAAAATATATAGTTAAATGAAAATTTAAAAAACAATTACATACATTTCTAAGTGACTAGATAAGTTTGTTTTTCATGAACATTGTTAGGTGCATGGAATCTAATCCTATCTACTCTTCCACCTGATTTCCGCGGCTTTTAAGGGAAGCGCATCTTATCTTTCCACGCGCTCACGTACGTAAGCCCATATTTTATATCCTTCTCTTAAGACAAGTTAATGAGACAAGGTTTAGTACAAATGCCTTTACTACGCTTTAGTGCGCAAAGTCGGTGAAAGGGAGAAGAAAATGCCTCCCCACTTCCTTCCCTGTACGTTTTTCCCGCTCAAATAATATCCCCTAATTCTCTCTGCTACGCAGTCACTTCGCTTCTCTCTTCTTTATTAATATGCAACTCAACTCCACCTGCCCTTCATACAATTTCCATTGGCCCGTCTTTCCATCATTTGTGTTTTAAGCGAGCTTTCATTTGCTTTCCTTGTTCTTGTCCACCTCAATTTATATCAAAGCCTAAGCCTCTGCCTGTGAAACATTTCAAACACCAAGCCCCTTTTATCAGTCTCTTCCTTTGTTTCAATCTGTATCTATGGCTGCCTCTGCTACCACCAGTGGACAATCCAAGTATGGCCTACGAAATGATTCTGATGGCCTTAGGACTGTCCTACCCATTTCTGCTTTTGATAAGTTAATACCTTCTGCTTCTACTTTTGTTGCATCCTCATCTGGAACAAAACACATGCCCTACGATGTATTCATAAATCATTGTGGACAAGATGTGAAACACACGCTTGCCAGCAGGATCTATGATTCCCTAGATGCCACGGGACTGCGAGTGTTTTTGGACAAGGATGAGCTGAAGCTTGGTGATTACTTTCCTGGAGCTTTAGAAGCAGCGATTCGTAGTGCTTCAATCCATATAGCCATTTTTTCTGGAAAATATGCACAATCCCCCTGGTGTTTGACGGAGCTGAACTTTATGCTACAAACCGGCACCAAATTTATCCCCATTTTCTATAATGTTGAACCATCTACTTTAAGATGTGCGCTTCATGGAACAGGAATATATGCAGACGCGTTATCTAACTATGAAAGGAAGAAGAGGTAAATCTCAAAGGCTCTTCGTCCGGCATTTACCTTATCAAATAGTCTCAATTGGTTTTAATTGTTTTAACTTTTTTGTTTGCTCTATATATATCAGAGTTGAGTTAAGTTTGTTGTACTGTGCTTGTTTGTTGTTCCACCTGAGCAGATACACCTCACAACTGCAGCTTTGGAAACGGTCACTCCATCAAGCTCCTTTCTATACTGGCGACATAATTAATAATCAGATTCAGGGGTAAGTACGAAACAATCTTCATTCTTCATTCAGCTTATCAAATCTTAACATTTTTTTATTTGGGTATCTTTTCCTTTGTTTGTTATATGTACAAGCGATTAGTTAATTTTGTTTCTTAGATAAAAAGATTTTGATTGTCACAGAACGTTTCTGGTTAATTCTACAGATTAAGCTGTGTAGAATTATTTTCTGTAGATTTTTTATAAGCATTTTGAATCATACTATGATAAAATTTAAATTATTAAAAACAGATAGATAAATAAAATATGAATAATTAATGTGTTAGAGATATCTAATCTAAACTATTCCCTCCAGCTAAGGATGCGTACCTGCTTTTAAGGAAATTTAATAGGAATGCTTTTTTGGAGAATATTTTTAACATTTGGATTAACTCGCATTAACTGCCTATTTACTCTCACACACTTTGTGGATAGTAAAAATATTAATATTTTATTATCCTCTGCTATCTACCGTAGTTTTTGTTTTTAATTCCTTTTTGTGGTAATTTTGCAAATGCAAGAAACATGAAAGAGAGCAACGTAGCTCTGCATCTGAGAATATGTTGTAAAGGTTGAACAAGGCATCGTAGCTGCTGTATATTTCAGATTGATGAATATATATAAATCTAATTGTTGTCTATTTTCTACTGTGTCAATTGTGTGTGTTCCCAGCAGCTCTTAATTGCATTTGAATTAGTTTTATGTTACTGCTGTGTATGATCTTTATTTGCTGCTCTGTTTTTATCTACTCCTCTGCCTCTTGGCCCACATCCCCTGATATGAGGAGCCCTTTGGTTCAAACTTTTAGTCTCTTTTATGGGTCTGCACTTATTTCTTGTTTAACAACCATCAATGGCTTCCATAGCCACAACATCCAGTGCTTCCTTGTCTAGCCTGCAAACCCCTCTTTTTATAGGAAAAAATTATGAATATTGGTCATTGACTATGAAAGCCCTGTTTAGGTCTCAAGATGTTTGGGAAATTGTTGAGAATGGTTATGCAGAATCAGTAAACCAAGCAGCTTATAATGCTCTCACACAAGCAGAGAAAGATCTTTTGAAAGATCAAAGAAAAAAAGATGGAAAAGCCCTCTTCTACACTCATCAAGCAATGCATGAAAGCATACTGCCAAGAGTTTCACCAACTCAAGCAAAGGAGGCATGGGACACACTACAAACAACCTATCAAGGTAACAACAAAGCTAAACTTGCAAAACTCCAAATACTTAGAAGAGAATTTGAAAATATAAGTATGAAAGATTCATAATCTGTAGAGTTATTTTTTACTTGAGTTGTTGGGCTAGTAAATCAGATAAAATCTCATGGGGAAACATTAGAAGAGACAAGGATAGTTGAGAAAATGTTAAGGGTTTTGCCTACTAAGTTTGATCCTTTAGTTATTGCCATAGAGGAAACTAAGGATTTAACCTAGTTGACAATGGATGAATTGCATGCATCTTTGATAAATCATGAATATAGGCTGAACAGATCACACACCTCTATTGAGAATGCTTTCTCATCTTAGGCTTAAATAAGCCACGAAAGAGGTAGAGGTAGGTTCACACCTAGGGGTAGAGGAAGAAATTCATTTAGAGGACGTAGCAATAGTCCTGCAAACCAAGGTGGAAGAGGACATAACAATGAACACTTTCAAAGTCATCCAAGTGGTCAAAGACAAGATAAGTAACATGTTCAATGTCATGACTGCAAGAAGTATGGTCACTACTCTTCTGAGTGTAGAAAGAAACAACATGACCAAGGAAGACAAAATCAAAATCCCCCAGAAAATTCTACAAAAACTATGTTTATTGCATGTGCAAAGATTGCTGAAGCAATTTCTACAAAATCACCAGTTGAATGCAATATGGTTCAAGATAGTCCAAATGATATTTGGTATTTAGATTCTGGTTGTAGCAATCACATGTCTGGAAATCTAGAATTATTTTCAAGCTTGGATAAATCAAGTGAATGTTATGGGAAAAGGAATTGTTGATATTCTAACCAAAAAGGGGGAGAAAAAAGTCATTCATGATGTTTTTTATTTTGCTGGTCTGAAACATAATCTAATGAGTATTGGTCAATTAGTGTAAAAAGGATACAAGATTTATATGAAAAATAATGCATGTGTTATTTTTGATAAATATCCAAGTACGCAGCTAATAGCAGAGGTACAAACATGACAAAAAATTGAATGTTCCCATTGAGGTTGAAACTTGACATCAAAAGAAATGCAGCTGAAGCTTATCATATGGCAGAAAACACACAAGTTGGAACAACATTAAAGGCTGAAAATTCTCAAGATGCCTCTCAGAGTTGCTCCGAAAAAGAACAAAGTTGCAAAGTTCCTTTGGAAGGTTCCTTTGGAAAAGAACAAGGCTACTCTGGAATAGAGCAAGGTTGCTCCAGAAAGGCAGAAATTAAAACCAAAGAAGAACAAAATGGTAATGTAACTATTCAAACAGTTTTTCATTCAGTGGTAAAGAATGAATCTTGGTTGTGGCATTTGAGATTTGGTCATTTAAACTTTGGAGGTCTAAATTTGTTGCATAGAAAGAATATGGTTAAGGGGCTGCCATTGATTCAAGAACTGGAAAGAGTATGTGAAGCATGCATTTTGGGTAAACAACATAGAGAGACCTTTCCTGTTGGAAAATCAAAAAGAGCATGTAAACCACTTGAGATTGTTCACTCTGATATATGCAAACGAGTGCAAACTCCTTCCATTGGAGGTTGCACATATTTTCTAACTTTTATTGATGATTATACAAGAAAGAAATGGGTCTATTTTTTGAAGCATAAATCTGATGCATTTGTAGTCTTTCAACAATTCAAGGCTCTTGTAGAGAAGAAAAGTGGTTACTACATCAAAATATTAAGAACTAATAGAGGCGGTGAGTATAGTTCTAATGATTTTCTAAATTATTGCAGCCAACATGGTATTCACAAACAATTTACAGCCCATTACACACCTCAACAAAATGGTGTGGCTAAAAGAAGAAATCGAACTATCATGGATATGGCAAGGAGTATGTTGAAATCAAAGCATTTACCAAATGAATACTGAGCTGAAGCAGTAGCAACTGTTGTCTATATTTTAAATAGATGTCCAACTACAAGTGTAAGAAATGTGATTCCTCAAGAGGCTTGGAGTGGTAGAAAGCACAATGTTGCTCACTTCAAAGTTTTTGGATGCATTGCATATGCTCATGTGCCTGAAGAGCTGAGAATAAAATTGGATAATAGAGGTGAGAAATGTATTTTTTTTGGGTATTCAGAAGATGCAAATGCTTATAAGTTGTTTAATCCAATTACAAGAAAAGTTATAATCAACAAGGATGTGCAATTTGTGGAGAATGAAGCATGGGATGGAAGTGTAGAAAAAATAATAAGTGTACCAGCAGCTAATCCACTTGATGATATGACTAATGAAGTGATATAACAATAAGATATTCCTCAAACAATACCTCCTTCCACTCTCGGACATGCAACACAAGTTGTAGCACAAGCTACACCTCATTCTACAACAAGAATTTTAAGAAATCATAATTTTACACCTACATAGCAAACTCCACAAAGAACACCAGCCATAACACCATCTGGAAGTCCATCAAACTTAATTTATAGAATCAGCTTATCTGATCCTACATTGGCAAGCTTATTGCAGCGAAAAACGAGGAGTTTAAGAGATATCTATGAAGTTGATTTTAGTGTTGACAAATCAAATTATTTTTTTGTTTTTGCTTTATTTTTAGAAGTTGTTGATCTAATGTTCTTTGATGAAGCAATTAAGGATGAAGCATGGGTTGAAGCTATGGATGAAGAGATTGAAGCAATTGAAAAGAACAATACTTGGGAGTTGGTGGATCGTCCACAAGGAAAGGATGTAATAAGTGTAAAGTGGATTTATAAAACAAAGTATTGCATAGATGGAAATGTGTTGAAGCATAAGGCAAGGTTGGCTGCTAGAGGCTTCACTCAGCAACCTGGTATTGATTACACTAAAACATTTGTACTTGTAGCTCGCTTGGATACGATAAGAAGTGTTTTGGCCATTGCAGCTCAAAAGAAGTGGCATGTTTTTCAAATGAATGTAAAATCTGCATTTTTAAATGGTTTGATTCAAGAGGAAGTTTATGTTGAGCAGACGGAAGGATATGAAATTATAGGTCATGAAGGCAAAGTATATAAGATGAAAAAGGCGCTCTATGGACTCAAGCAAGCTCCTAGAGCATGGTACAGTCGAATTGATTCTTATTTAATTAAGAATGGTTTCAGTAGGTGCAACAGTGAGCCTAATTTATATATCAAGATGGATGAAGAAGGTAAAATGTTGATAGTTTGTCTTTATATAGATGATTTGATCTTTATGGGAGACCTTTCTATAAGTTCTTTTAAGGCAGCTATGATGAAAGAGTTTGAGATGACCGATCTTGGTCTTATGAAATATTTTTTCAGAATAGAAGTTAAGCAATCAACAGATGGTATTTTTATTTCTCAATCAAAATATACAAGTGATGTGTTGAAAAGATTTAATATGCTGGATTGCAAATCAGTTCCTACTCCAGTTGTGACAATACTAAAGTTAAGCACGGAAGATGATGGTTCATTAGTTGATCCTAAATTGTTTAAAAGGATGGTTGGTAGTCTCGTGTACTTGACTGCCACAAGACCTGACATCATGTATGGTGTAAGTCTTATCTCAAGGTTCATGGAGTCTCCAAAAGACTCTCATTAGCAAGTTGGAAAAAGGATATTGAGGTACGTATGTGGAACAAAGAACTATGGAATTTTATATTCAGTTGTAGATGATTTCAAACTTATTGGATACACAGACTGCGATTGTTTTGGTAACATAGATGATAGAAAAAGTAATTTTGGTTATGCCTTTAATTTTGGATCAAGTGTTGTATCATGGGCTTCAAAGAAATGGCCCATTGTCACACTTTCTTCAGCAAAAGCGGAGTATGTTGCAGCTACAACAACATCATGTCAAGTCGTATGGATGAGAAGAATGTAGCTGAGTTGATGCATAAACAAAATGAAGCAACAAAGATTTGTTGTGATAATAACTCAACCATTGCATTGTCTAAAAATCATTATTTTCATAAAAGAAGCAAGCACATAGACACTAGATACCATTTTATAAGAGAGTTAGTGAATAACAAAGAAATATGTTTGGAGTTCTATAGATCAGAAGATCAATTTCATGATATTTTCACTAAACCATTGGCAAGAGATGCATTTGAATACTTGAGAAGTTGTTTGGGTGTTTGTGTTGAAGATGATGCTTCAGAACTTGAAGGCAGATGCTCCAGAACTTGAAGGAAGATGCTCTAGAACTTTTGAACATAATTCAGGAACAGAAGGAAGATGCACAGGAACTTGAAGCCAGATGCTTTGGAACTTGAAGGAAGATGCTCTGAAAGTTTTTCTGCAGATTGTCAGCTAGTTGAGATTAAGGGGAGTGTTAGGGATATCTAATCTCAACTATTTAATTATGCAAATTCCCTCCAACTAAGGCTTCGTACCATCTTTTAAGGAAATTTATTAGGAATACTTTTTGGAGAAGATTTGGGAGATTTGGATTAATTCGCATTATCTGCCTATTTACTCTCACACACTTTGTGGGTAGTAAAAGATATTAATATTTTATTAATCCTTTTCTATCCACCATAGCTTTTGGTTTTAATACCTTTTATTGTCATTTTTGAATAATGCATGAAGAAAGAAGGAAGAGCAACGCAGCTCCTCGCGATAAGGAGAATATGGTGTAAAGAAGAATAGGGCATCAAAGCTCTCCATATTACTGAATATATATAAATCCGATTGTGTCTATTTTGTGTTGTGTTTCAATTGTGTTTTCTGAGCAGCTTTCAATTCCAAATTTTGAATTAATTTCTTTTTAATCAAGTTGTATGCCTTTTGTTTGTTGTTCGATGATGCTTTACCTTTACCTGGCCAACCATTACAATTGCAAATTAATATTGTTGTCCCATTAATTTCAGTTATAATAGATGGATTGGTCACAACCATGAGGAAAGTTCATTGAAAGAAACCTTATAGACTAAGTGCTCTTTGGATGATGTTCTTCCTTCTTTTGATAATCTATTTTTTCAAGAGTTAGCTTTGGAAGAAGTGACTTTCTCAACTAACCTTAAGCATAAGGTTAGCTCTTTGAATAGGGTAAATAGAGTTGGTAAATGGTCTCTTCCTCCTTTGGTATTTTATAAAATTAATATTGATGGTTCTTCATGAGGTAATCTAGGGGCAGTAGGTATTGGTGGAATTGGAAGAGATGATATTGGGTTAGTTCACTACTTGTTCTCATCAACTATGGGGATTGCTACAAATAAGCACATGGAGGCTCAAGCTGTCTTAGTAGCTATGGAGAAAGCTTATGAGATGGGTTGGGAAAAAGTTATTTTTAAGATGGATTCAATGTGAATAATGGGAAAGTTTCTCAATATTCTTGAAAATTGTCGTTTTATGTGGCTCAATTTTTTTGCATGGCTTGAAATTTCGATTCCATCTCTTTTATTCATATTCCTTGTGATTGGAATGTTGTTGCAGATTGTTTAGCTAAATGGGCTTTTGATGTTGATCATAAGTGAAATGTTATGAATTGGGGATCTCTTTCTTGAGCCCATAATTGAATTTTTTTTTCACTCCATCATAATTTGGGTTGATAGTTTTCTTTTCTGTACTTGCCGTTCTTTTGTTTTCTTGTTCTTTTATGAGACTTGCTGGATGTGGATTTATAACAAATCTCTTTGGATTATTTTTCTAACGGGTATTGCTGCATAAAAAATATTATGTAACTCTTTCAGTTTTATAACTTAATATATTTTATCTTTTTGAAAAAAATAAAAAATAAAAATCTATGGTCAATATTTCATGCAGGTTTTAAAGCTGCGAAAATTTTCTTGTCAATATGTTGCACGGGATGGTGTGCACGCACTGCGAGCTCTGTGGAATGCACTTCGGCTCTTTGGATTAAATCTGAATTTACGCAATTTTAAGGAATTCCTATAACCACTTCTTTCCGTCGAGCATTTTAGTTCTCAATTGAAAAATGTTTTTTAAAGTCCTTTGTTAAGTTTGACGTAAAAGTTGACAAGCACTTAGTCACAGATTTATTCTTTCCATACTTGAATTGAAGGGGAGCTGAGGCGCACGTTCAAGGGAACATGAACAGATATGCATTTAAACACTTTTTCTCATTCAGAAAATAAAAACGAAATTATTAATCAGTGGAGACTGGTCATCCATCCCCTCTCAAAAACTACATTAAACTGCCCATAAAGGAGCACAGAAACCAAGCAAAATAATTATAGGATTCTTGAAATAAGGTCAAACGTTAACCTCTGAACATGCTCGAAAACTAGTAAAGCAGATAAAAGCAAAAAACACTGGAAAGGGTGGCTAATAATTTACACACACCATTTCTTACTATGCTGTTAACTATATAAGACCTGAAGAATACTGAACACCTGTAGATGGCAACCAAGAATTTCCTTGTATGAATTGACCAACAGTAAACCGGGTTGCCTCCCCTGGTGTCTTGATGACATGGTAGCCCCGCCATTTTACTCTATTTGCTGTATGAGCACGGGGGCCGATATTCATGTATTCTCCATAATAGAGCGTGTCCAGTGCAAAGTTTCCAGCCCATTCATACCAACCGGCGGGCTGAATCAGATCGTCCAGGTATGACTGCATTATTACAGTACGAGAATATTTCCTCCATGGCCTTCCCATATAAGCCTGGAACGACCTCTTCACGGCAGCTAAGCCAGGGTCTGCTATCAGCCTGCATTTATGTATAGAGATGCCGGTGTTCTGATTTGGGTCTTCTCTGCCTTGAGCGGTGTAAGTTATTTTTTGTTTTGGTAAAGGCTTACGCGCCACGAGATTACAGTTCTGTAGAACCGCTGCCGCATTGCCAAAAATGAAGTCTACAGTACCATGGATGTCACAATCGCGGTAAAATTGGCGAAGGGAGTGGACGTAAAGGGTGTCCTGGAAGCCCTTAATGCTACACCTGTAGAATGCCGACAGATCTGATCCTACACGAAGGGCCACCGCCTGGTGTTTGGCTGCTCCTGCCGTGTTCTGGAAGGTCATGTCGCGGGCGATGAATTGCTTCCCTGTCACAGCTGCAATGTTCATTCCAAATTATAGGATTCAGTTTTTTGTTGAGCTGGCCTAAACAAGCAGGCTAGATTAAAAGAGAAAACGAAATTATAGGTCAGAAATTTAAGAAATATCTATATGAAATTATGATGTAGGAAGTAATGAAATTGATGTGTGTCCAAATAAAGGCCGTCGACATTTTCATAGAAAACATAAGATAGATGGTGATATAATCCTGTCATAGCTCTGCTATATCATCAGCAGTTAACTTTGAAGTCCCCCCAAAGCACAAAATTAAAATAATTCACGAGATGTACTTATGAAAGTACCCAGCTTAAGTTTATGGCCTTTGATGCTCGTGATATGATGTGATTGTTATTTCTGAATATATAAAGTTAATATGGTAGAGAGATATTTTATAGTGGCAGTATAAGCTTTATGTTGTGATTTTGTATATTACAATTAAAATATATTTTTAAAAAATTAATTATAAAATTAAATATATTTATTTTAAAATATTAAGAAATATAGTGTAGAATATTTTTTTCAAAAATTGCATTCATTATTTTGATCATTTTTATTTTTTTATTCGAATTTTTGTTTTGTTTCATATTTATATGTTTTAATTTTATATTTGTTTATATTGTCTATTTTTTATTTTATTATTTTCTATATTTTTTAAAATAATGTCAATTGTTAAGGTCTTAATTTGATGGACATATGACTATGTTTATATATATTTATCATAAAATATTTTTTTGGAAGATTATATTCTATGGAAAAAAAGATTTTGTATATAGTATTACAAATTATATAGAATTAGAGTTAAGTATACATCTAATTTATAATATACATTTTTAAAATAAGACATGTCTTAACATTTTAAGACCAACTTTATATAGATAACTTCACAATTTTATTTTTTATAAGTTCGACTATCAAATTTAATCCCTCCCATCTATATTTTATGCTTGTTGTAAACATATCCACCATAACTAAATATAGAAATTAAACCTATAAATAAATAAATATACTATCAAGTAATTAATTTTTGTTTAGGAGAAAATTATTATTTATTTTTCAAATACTAAAACATCATTTTTTTCAACATATATTGATACCTACAAATGAATATATCGAAAGATAAAAAATAAATATATAATATTTAAAATAAAAGTAAAATGAAAAAATATTAAGATAATAAATGACAACTTTTCCAAAAGTAAAATTAAAAGCTTTATACAAAATAAAAATAGCTCTTCAAATGAAAAGAAACAATTTAGTAAAGAAAAAATTTCAAAGTAAACTAGAATAACTTTTAAGTCAATAGAAATTAGTGTTTCCTAACATTTTTTAAATAAATATATATAAGATAGTCACACTTTTATATAATCAATTGTAAAAAGCTAATATATAGAATGAAGTTGTATTTTCTTATATCATATAATCTTATACTCTATCAAGCCTTATAAATCTAGGCATCTCTAATGTAATTGAAAAAGGAAATAATGATGACACCAAAGTCAAGAAAATTAGTACAATTCCACCTAAATTTCCTAAAATTAATTATTGAAAATATTTCTATAGTACCTTGACTCTATCTAGAAGAATCATCAAGCCTAGCTTAATTCCTTTCATTATGATTTACATTAATATGTTTGATAAAACTATGAAAATTAAGATGTTTATTGTTACAAATATTTGTTGTTTCAATTGATGTGGAAATTTTTTTGAGATTAGCATATGTAGATTTTTTTTAGCTAAAATGTTCTATAAGATAACATATTTCTTATAGTTCATCTAAGATTTTTTTACTAAAAAATTTCTTATATATAATAAGAAAAAAATAGGTATATGTCAAATGTAAATATGAACAATTCTCTTATTTAATAGGATATAAATAATAATTTATCAACTTGGAACCTGGTATGTGAGCTTTATCAGTCTAATCATACAGAATAATCATTCTAGACTATTCATTCACCATCATGTGCCACATGAACTGACAAGATGACATCATAAAATACAATGGTTTCCCACTTAAAAAAATTTTGGGTGTCAACCCCTTGGTAGCAACTTACCTTTTTTAATAATAATAATAATAATAATAATAATAATAATAATATATCAAAATATAACTAAAAAAGATACACAAGATACCTAAGAAAACTCAAAAATATTTTAATTATTAGAATATGTAAAAGAAAAATAAAAAATTTAAATTTAGAGAGAAATGAAATTAGACATATTTATTAATACCCCACTCACTATAACATTTATTTATTAGGTAAAAAATTAATGCACACTAGAAAATAAGAAAATATTAGATACAAAATTTCAATAGTGAGGAACCCTACAATAACTTGTATAATAAATGGTAGATATTTATTTAAAATATTTTACTATTTATATTAAATTTTAAATAATTGATATTTATATATTATAGTTTAAATTATTATAAAATATAAATAGCTAGAAATGAATTTATTGATCTCTTCTCAATTGCTTCATCATTGAGTCTATTACTAAGGGCCATAGTCTACAGGAGTATTATCATCTTAATGGTCAAGTGAAGACCCACAATATGCAAGCACAACAATCTAACAAAGGTACACATCCCATGAGCATGTTAGCCCATCATAGATGCATGACTTGTGAACTATATGACCCAATAAGAGTTTGAACCTTTGTGACTGCTACAATAATGTTATGACTTGACCATTACACTACATCCTTATTGACATATATAAGTTAACTAAGTTATATATATATATAAACTTAAAATTTTATTTAATACAATATATTAAATTTAATTTATTATAAATAATTTATTTATATAATTTTAATTGAAATGAATAAAAAATAATTATTTAAATATATAAATATTAAATATAAAAAAGACAATAAATAAAATATTTCATAAAAAGATGAATTTTAATATTCTATCCCATATTCTTTTTTAAATGAATTGCTAATGACCTTGCATCTACAAAATAAATATTATAAATAAAATCTAAAATATATCTATGATTATTTAATCATTATTGTAAGTAAACTTTGTAATCCATGATTATGATGTCAAAATTTTGATTGATGCTAAAAATAAATATTAAAAAATACACTTTTAAACACATGTATATGTTGTTATTTGAAAGCAAAATTACTATGTATGAATGTGACGTAAAATTGAAATAATTAAGTACAATCTATTGTAAATTTTATAGATATTTTAGTTACATCAACTGGTTCGACTACTTACGATACAATATTCCATTGCTAATTTGTAAGGAGTCATGTCCAAAAGGATAGAAATTTTTTGGTGTTAACAAAGGAAAAAACGAGAACTCACCAAATGTTGCAGAATGAAACGTTGTGGAGCCATCACGAACGTTTCGACTGCCAGTAATAACAGTGACATCTTTGCCGTCTCCAATGAACATGAGATTATGCTTGCTTTTGGGAATATCTACGTTCTCCTGATACACCCCTCCTTTTATGTGGATAACATATCTCTTCTTGCTCTTCTCAGGGGCTGCTGCCACCGCCGCCGAAATGCTTCTATGATGACCACTCCCGTCCTTGTTAACCACGGCGTTAACCACGATACTATGGGCAGGAGCTTGTAAAAGCCGACGATCTCCGGCCGACATCCACGACGGGAAACCGTCCTCGTCAGATGCGATGACATCCTCAGACGTTAGACGGCGCCCGTGGTTGGAAAGTGAATCCGCATTACCCATGGCTTGATTTGCTTTGTCAGAAATATTACTCACCATGGCAAGAGAATTGCTCACCAAATTTGACACGTACTCCAGCTGACCATTCAGGTCTTGTTTGAGATGTCCTTTGCAAAGGTGGAAGCCCTCTAGACAAGTGTACTGGTTTGTAATGGCCGCACTCAGTTGTGTCTTCAGATCAGCGGCGTGCTGTGGCATGGACCAAAATGAGGTGTTGTGCAGATCGGACAGCGTGGTGTTGAGCTCGTCCAGCGTGTCATCCAACATCTCCATACAGTCGTGGAGAGCGCCGCGCTGCCTCAAGTCGAGGCCAGGGTGAGAAAGGCTGCGAACGTGGACCTCGACCTTCTCCACCGCCAACATGCCCACGCTCACAGCGGCATTCACAATCTCCATTGGACCGGCTGTACTTGACAACCCGCCATAACTTAAGAGACTGGAGACGCACAATTCTGGATGAAGCGTGCTGCTGCACGCATCTTTCACGGCATTTGACGTCGATTTCCCCCATCCCAAACGATTCGTTCTCACATTTTTAATTCTCTCTTTATCATGCCTATTGACTCCGACTGCGAGCAAGATAACGGCACCGACTACCAGTGCAGAAGCCAATCCGGTGAAGATAATTCTTGTACTACTCTTGCGCCTGGCGTGTTGATCTGATCTATCAATGAGCTCGTCATGGCTTATATTCACTGAACCCATTGTACTAAAATCCTATTACTCTGAGCCTCACTAGCTCTGAACCTTCGATAATTTCTCTGAACTTAGCCCACCGGAGGTGCCATGCTTGAGAATAGCCAGAGGAGAAACGTGGGTTTATATACAATTTTTCGCCTTTGCGTAGCGGTACTAAAGCTAGTACAGTAGGCGGTGGAGAGAGGAAACAAGTATTTATCTTTTCGGTGTTCAGTCTTTTCCGTGTCGCTTTATAGTTGTATTCATTCGTCTTTGGGTAATCTATTACTAATTGGAATTACGTAAGACCATTCCTTAGGCCCAAGCAGTTCGTTGATCCCAAAACATAGCATGTTTGTCAGCTAAATAGATACTTAGATTTTTATTGGAGAACGGCATGGAAAAATATATCTCGTCATTGTATTATTGAGGCTACTATCATAGGGAAATGAAAATCTTTAGATAAAATTTTGCTCACTCTTTTATTTTATATTAAAACTTCATTTCTTTTACATTCTATATGGAAGGCTTGGAACACATTTGCAAATGTCTAAACTAGAAAAATACACTCTTTGCACAACACGTTTTCAGTTTTGTGTTTGGTAGTATAGAATGGTGCAATATCAAGACCAACCTTGTTATCTCTCTTTCAAAGTGTGCATATTATTTATTCAATAAAAGGATTATGTAATTTGTGATTTTGTGAGATTCTAATTTTCTAGATTGGACTATTTGACAAAACATTAAGAATAATTTTTGAAACAAGAAGTCTAGGGTTTGTCATTATCGTTAAATAGCTTGTTCATATGGACCTAACTATGAATCTTTGCACTCCTCTACATTGTAGTTTTTCCAAAGATTGGTGGTGTTTTTTTAAGTATCAGTTTGTTTACTTTCCTTTAAAATATGTCTATTTGTGTTTCCAATTATCTATCTCTAAATTGAAGATTGAATCAAATCTGGAGTGTAAGTTTCAAGAAAAGACATGGAGAAAATTGACTGCTCAAGTTTGGAGATCTAAAAATGAGCCTCCTAGAAAGTCTTACACTTCAAATTGTCCATGAATGATAGATTAAGATGTAAGATGTTTCAGCCGGTTAAATGTTCATTCTATTAGCATAATGAAAGTTTGAAGCAAATTTTTTGAGACTGTTCATGGGGTAAAAATAAATGGAAAGTTATTTTTAAATATCATCGTTTTGTGTTGGAAAGTAGATATTTTGGCTTTTGGTCTTCAAAATAATGTTATTGCATATTCTAGATGAGACATACTATATTGTTTAGTAAATGAAAAAGTAGGTACTTGTTAGTGTTTTCAAAGCATAATGTTCACCAATAAATAGAAATGCTAAAATTTTATTCTAATATCATTTTTCAAATTGTTTCCTTGTATTCACTACTGGAAAGGGTTCCCAAAGAACACATGAAGATCAATAACTATTTGAATAACATTAAATTTCAAATTCTACATCTCTGAAACAAAACAATTATACTCTAAAATTTCGAATTTAAAATTACACTTTTGTAATGAAGTCTTTATTCTGTTTGGGGCTATAGCCTTTTGTTCTTCTTACCTCAATCTTGTTGAATTGTATTGAACTGTTGTGATGCAATAATCTCTTTCAGTTTCTTAACAACCTGTTAATTACCTTATTCTATATAATTTTCCTTGCGTTATTTCAATAATTAAATAAAAGGAAGAGAAAGAAAGACAATTCATTGATATTATTCGTCATCATTCCTTTTTCTTTATTACAATGCCCCCATGAATTGATTTTGTCGGCAGTAAGACATAGGTCGGGAATCCTCCTTTCATTGAAAAAGTTTAGAAAGCGCAATTTACTGTTCTTCCAGCAAATAACGGGTTATGTCATGCAAAACTATAGAGAATTAGAGCCATCCCCACAAATTATTTATTATTATGTTCTTTAACGTCTATCCTTTCGACAATTGGGTAGAAATGGGTGGGCTGGTCGATAAAGAAAATGGCCCAATTCATCGTTGCAATCATAATAATAATTATTCCTATGCTTGAAATTACAAGTTTGTACTTTAATCTGGACTCCCTTGCACGATTTTCTGTTTTCTTGTCAGCTGTCCTTTCCTTTTCTAGTTTCAATAATTTTCGTATCTTATCAAATAATAAAAGAAATGCATTAAAGTAAAATTCTCATCCTACTTCAGGCCCTTTCTTTGACTGCATAGATGTGATGGAGAGTGAAAATAATAGGCAAATTAACTTGTCAATCTTGTCCTGCTACAAGCACATGGGGCCCTCTGTCACTCAGAATTGACACGGCCTTATTCCAAATCAAAGAGTAAAGCGTGTAATCCTTGGGAAGCCTCGGGAGGTTTTGCTTTTCAGATTCCACATCAAATTCAAAATCTTTGGCAAGATGGTGAAAGAGAATATTAGTGTAGACAAAGACGGCTACGATGCAATGTTCTTTTCAAAACATTGGGTTTTGTTGGATTTCTTTTCATGGAAAAGAGTAGGAAGATAACAATTCGTTTAAGTAGAAATTAGTGATGAAGATGGCGATTTACGCTTGGCCCTCATTCATCTTTACACTCGGTAAGGGGCCTTTAAAAAGGGGATTTAGTTTTATCCTTATCCATACCGACAAAAAAAATAAATTTAATATTGATTACTTGGAAAAAGGTTAAGAATTCGGTTGGACGACTCGTTAGGCTTCTAATTACTATGGTCTATATATAATTGTTATTTTTCTTTTTCTACGGATTATAGTGTTCGATAAATGTGGAGTATATCCACGCTTTGAGATATGATTGCTAAGTATCTCATTCGGATGTGGTTGTGTAAGCCGAGCGTCTAGCTTCGACTTTTTCTTTTTCTTTTCCGAATTCTGTAGATTTTGATTTATATATCAGCTTCCCCTAGCTAGCGACACATGACACCCTTGCGCTTATCCGCCACAAGCAATGTTTGATTCTCTTCAGAGACAACACCAAGGCACCACATGGTGGCTCCGACACTGTCAACAACAATGGAGTGGATGAGGTGGCGTTGTCAGCAAGAATGGAGTAAATGAGGTATAAAAGTGGGTCCTCGATTCCATATGGCATCACCATGCACTTCAAAGATCAAAAAGTCCTCTTCATAGGAAAATAAAGTGCCATTAGTCGAAGAGGATAAGCTTCATTCCCAACAAAGACTTCATGAATAGTTTAAGTGGGGCATGTGTTGGCATCCGCAGATTGTTGGGTGTTAAGGTAGTGCCATGTTCAAAATCTACAAATCATATATACGTGTGAGTTGAAGCACTTCCAAGATTCGATTCTATTGTTGAGGCCTCATTATCAAAATGAATGTTGGGATCCAGGTGTCCTACGAGGCTCTAGGTGTCATTTTTCCTTGCCTTGGAAGTCTCAACAATGCAAGGTTGTGGTTCCTACATATTCAAGAGTTTCCATCTTTTGAGGCTCTCATCGGTTCCTCAATTCTGGATTAGTTAACTCTTTCTAGAGAGAACATATTGTAATATTGTAGTTCTGAATAGAGAGAAATAGTTTTTGTTTTCATTACTAAGACCTCAGTAGGTGCCCCTTGCAAGAAGAATTGAATACTTTATACTATACCCTTAGGCCTGTGTAGTTTGTTCTTCACCCAATAATGAAGAGGACATGGTGTTTTGTCTTGAACTGTGTGAAATTAATGGTTATTAGTTACTTTTTCTCTTTGCTTCTATAGTATAAGCCTTTGATAATATTATAGACTTTAAATCATGCATGTTCTCTTTCAAACTATCTGTACTATTTTAAAGGTTTTGATCTATTTTATGCAAGTTAGGAGTGAATACCAAAGTTATTTTGGCAGATTGCCTTAGTTAGCTTTATTTTTAGTTTTTCTTGCTTTTCTTTTTTCCCCTTTTCCCCTAAAGCATTTGAAGAGTTAGCTTCGAAAATCTCAAAGTTTTCTTCAAAGACAACAAATTTAGTTCCACATCTGTGAAACTTCCCATGGGATGTTGACTGCTTAGACCGAAAGATTTAAGCATCAACAGTTTCTTTTTTGGCACTCCCGATGGGACCTATTCAAGTCCTAATTTGAAGTTAGAGTTTATGAGTTGAAGGCTTGTCACAAGGTCGTTTGCAGCACATAATCTAGGTTTACTACTACCGCCTCTTGTGGTTGTAACTCATCAAAGGGTTGCAGGGTCAAGTACAACACAACACTCACAGAAAATGGTTGGTCCAGGAGCACCAAGAAATTTTTTTGCATGGAATAGTGGTAGCTTACTTATTCCTCTAGTAGCCATGGCTACTTAGGATCTTATCCCTACTAACATCTTAAAGGCACTCCCCAAATTCATAGGCGAAGATTTTAAAAGCGTCGTAGAACATCTTCAAGATGTGAATTTTTGCATGATCCACCATGTTATAGATAAAAATGTAGCCCTAAGGCTATTGGTTGCCTCATTCAAGGGGCGAGCTCTTGACTAGTATAGATCCTTGGAACCTGTGACCAACTCAAAGACAAGTTCTTTGA
>VDFB02370084.1:0-19308 GCA_007258455.2 Sequoia sempervirens
CGTTTGCTACCTTCTGTAGCAATGGATCGGCCGACGCTTGCACGAGCGGCCTGATCGAATCATCTTTCATCTTGCCGGTTGTAATCATGTTATCTTCAAGCTTGATTGCTTCCTCCTGAAGGCGTGTTAAATCATCTTCTTCGGCTATCTTCAAGAAAAAGGCAATTTCTGACGGCAATGCGTTGATGAAAGAACTCATCAAAATTTCATCAGATGGATTCAAAGTGTGAGAAAGACGTGTAACAAGGCGATTAAACCTTGCCACAAATTCTCTCATCGGTTCATGCTTTTCCATCTTCGAATTTGAGAGTTGTGCAAATAATCTGTGATTGTCTTCGGCAGGCTTGAATCTTGCCAAAAACTTTTCGCTCATGACAGCCCAGCTGGTGATAATTCCTGGCTCAAGATTATTGAACCAATCTGCTGCGTTGTTCTCAAGAGTCTCCACGAAAAGACGAACGGCGATGTCCTCATGGCCAACATGCAAAACGGAACAAGCCGCCGTGAATGCTGATAAATGTTCATCTGGATGTTTTGAACCATCGCCATGAAATCTCGGGAAAAACTTGCGTGATCCCTTGGGCAATTCATGATGTCCTGGTAAAGCCAACGGTCCAATATTGTCGCCCCAAGGCAAGGGAACTGGACGTCTTGCGTTTCTTGCATTACGACCGTTGTGATCTTCACCATTGTTGTTGTTGTTAATAATACGTTCACCCATCTCTGCAATTGGAGTGGGAGATTCTTCTTCTAAGATTTCTGATTCAGTAAACTGATCAGGAGCTTCTTCAAAAACAGGATCTGGCTGTATAGGAGGATTTCTTCTCCTTCTTCTGATGTAAACTTGATAAGCCAGGATGCTTAATCCCACGCGGGAGGTGGCAAGACTGGTCTACCTGCTGCAAGATCTGCTTTTTCTTCTTCTTTATCCAGAGTAGTAGCTGCGTTTCTCCACTGAGATGTAGATGTATGATTTTCAAAAATAAACGTGCGCAAGCTACTGATGATATCTGACTGTTCTGCTTCGATGAATGCTAAATTCGGCTGAATAACAGGCGGACTTAGTTCTGGTTGTTGAACTGGAGCAGTAGGATGCCAGATAGTCATATCCGTGACATGTATAAAGTTATTTCAAGGCCTCGTGCCCCACGGTGGGCGCCAGAAAGAACTGTTGGCGTAACAACTAACACAGACACATTGAATATCTGAAATCATCAGAAAGAAAGCATTAAAGGCCTGAAAAGCTTGGGCGCCTTTCTCAAAATGTGCTCTTTTGCTCTTTCTTCTGATAGTTTGACTGAGATTTGACCCAACGTTTGACCTCAGGTTCAGGCGCTTCAGCAACTCAGATTCACCCTCTGACGGATGCGTCGCGAAGCTTGAACTAATGTAAGATAAACGTCTTGGATGACATTCAGTGAAAAACCTACGTCTGGCACCTCAAAAAGATGGGCGCCTTTCTGAAAAGCTGCGCTTTTCTCCAGTGTTAGCCGATTCTCGCTTTCGCCTTGTTTTACACCGTATCTTCCGTAACTTGCTCAAAACAGGTCCGTTTGGCAGGCTTGATAGCTCACTGCGAAGCTGACGTGATGCCGGACAAATGTCTGCTGGAGGTGACAAACCCTAAAAACAGGATCTGAGCCCCAAAAAGATAGGGCGCCCATTTCAGAATGTGCTCCCTTCTCCAGAGATGAAAATTTTGACGTTTTTCGTTCAGATTTTCATTTTTCTAAAATCTCTTCAATAACAGACTGACATAGTACTGACACCAACTCCATATTTGAAAACCCCAAAAACGACCTTTTGACAACACTTTAACAAGATTAAGACTCAATTAAGCAAAATGCCTTAGTGAAGCAAAAATTTTGGTTTTGGGTACAACATTTTAGATATTTCTTTTAAGCACATTTTTCCTTTCCTCTTTGATTCTCCGTCAATTCCACAATTGGCAGGCAGGCAATGAAGCCTCCAATGGGTTTGAGAATTGTAGTGGCGCTGAAGCAAGACGTAAGATTTTCACTTGCCAAGACCTTTCCCAAGAAACCAAAATGACTCAGAATGGAGATAGGTAAGGTATTTAAGATCTTTAGACTCATGTTAAGACACAATAGCGGGTTAACCTCCCGAGACGAGTTTAATCGAAACTGGATGATGACAAGAGGAAAACGACCTTTGGTTCTTTTCAAAATTTGCACAAAATCCGGTGGAAAGAAACCACGTTGTGAAAGTAAAACCATCATCACCCCCTTCGCCACGGGAAACCCTAAAATCGTTGCCCATTCCAAACCAAAACCACTTGAGTGGACAACTCAAGGGACGAAAACACCAAACCAAAACCGAAAGGGCGACAAACCAAAAAACCAAAAACGAAACAAACCGAAAAACAAAGAAAAGCAAACGGGAAAGCAAACCCTAATCTAACTATATTACAAAGTAGGCTCGTGGAGAGAACCTAAGACTGAAAATAATGCTTAAGGAATTGTCCGTTGACGGGCAACGGGACATCCTCTCCTGTCAATGTACGTAGCCTAAATGCATTATCCCGAGGATTTCAGCAATTTGATATGGGCCCAACCACAATTTATCGAACTTGTCGTGATCTCCATTCTTCTCGTGGGCCTTGTCCCGGTATAAGACCAAGTCAGAAATCCGCAAGGAGTTCATCTTTTTTCTCTTCTAAGTGCATCAGCTGAGATAGTCTTGTTTGAATTTTATCCTCTCCTTTGAGATACTCCTGAATGAACTGGAGAGTTGGGATCCTCAGCTGAACTGGGAAAATAGGATCCTGTCCGTAGGCCAAGTGATAGGGAGATGTTCCTAATGAACTCTTTGTTCTAATCCTGTCTGCCCATAAAGCAAACCTCAGCTGCGTGTGCCAATCTTTAGGATTCTTATCCAACAACTTCTTGATGGCATTCAGAAAATTCTTGTTTGTGGACTCTGCAAGTCCATTTCCCTGCAGATAATAGTTGGAAGAAAATTTCAATGTAATCCCATATTCAAAGGCCCAGTTAGAAAACTTCAATGATGAGAAGGATGAACCATTATCGCACACTAGGGCATAAGGGTATCCAAATCTGGTGACAATATTCTCTTCAAGGAACCTAATGACCACATCTGTCGTGCATTGCTTCAAAGCTTGGGCGTCCGTCCACTTGGTGCAGTAATCTGTTGCTGTCAAGATCTATCTGTGTTGACCTGAAGACGGCGGATTGATCATTCCGATAAAGTCTAATCCCCACTTTGCAAAAGGCCTAACCTCGATCACTGGCTGCAAAGGCATAGCTGGATGCTTTCCTCTATTTGCAGCTGTTTGACAAACATGACAAGCCTTCATGTGCTCATATGCATCCTTGAAAAGCGTGGGCCAATAATATCCAGCCCTCAGAATTTGGTGGGCCGTGGCTAAACTACTTCCATGTCCAGTGCTGAACTTTTGGTGAAAATGCTCCATCAAATGTTTAGCTTCTTGTCTTCCTACAAATCTTAAATAAATTCCTTCATAGTTTCTTCTGTAAAGAATTGATCCCTGGAGCATGAATCTCTGACTTTTCATTCTCAAAGCTCTCCGTTGGACTAGATTCAAGTGGCGAGGGAATCTGTGATTCAGCAAGTAGTAAACTGTGTCGTCATACCATTCTCCTGGAGACACTTCTTCCAACACATACGTTTGTTGTACTAACTCTGGACCAGTCATTGCAATCGTTTGAGCTAAAGGTTGTCCTCGAACCTGTTGTGACCTTTTCACACATTGCCCCATTGCAAATGGGGACCCCCTAATTTTTGCTTCGTTTCGAACTTTTGGCTTGATTTTAGTTTGTTTTGTCGTTGTCTCTCTTTTCTGCTGTCTATCTTTCCGGGATGTGTCTGTCATCGAACTTAAACGTGAAATTTGGCCAAGTCTGAGAATTAGGGTTTCCATCTTTCTGGTCAATTTGAAATCATATGAAGTGAATAAGTTGAAAATTGAGACTAACGTTGATGTCAGTGTGCTTTCAACAAGTTTCTACTGAAATTTCATCGGATTCTGGTAACTTACTATTTTTAGTAAGTGTGCAATTACAGGCATTCCGTCAATGTTCTTGAAGTTCCGACAGTCACGCCACATCCAGAGCACATCAAGCTGCTCACTGGAAAAATTTGACCTGAAACGGACGACTTTCTATTTTTAGCAGTTCAGCTTCCAGAGCAGATTCCAGGGTTTAAATGCATAGTTTTTCAACGCATGTCTGGAGATTCCTTCTGGGTTTTCAGAGACCTTCGGGACAGTATAACATGCAAAATGAGATGACAACTTTCAGAATTCATTCTTCCGAGGCTATTTTTAGGGTTTGCATGTCTGCATATTCCTTGTGGGTTTTTCGAGAGCTTAGCGATGATATGACATGCAAACAGAGATAATCACTCCTTCAGCAACTTACTATTTTTAGCAAATACATTCCGGCGGTCGCCTCCCAGCACTTCAGAATCATGAATTGATCGCAATGCAATAGAAACGAGAACAAACGGAGGTCATTTGATACGCATGCAAGACCAATTAAGGTTTCCAGCTTCGGGACCCAAAAAGAGGCGTAAAAAGTCAGAATTTTCGAAAATTGATGTATACCACCGCGATCAGCATCTCTCAAGCTATCTACTGATAAAATTTGAAGGCATTCGGAGCACTTACTATTTATAGTAAGGTGTTCCGAAACAGGCTATAAATAGAAAGTCAGCGCATGCGCCAGTGTCACAGGCAGGTCACGTATTAAATACATACTTATTAAAAGTAACGGTTACAAGTGTTTCCTCATAATTTCAACAGAGCAGTAAGCTTTGGTCCAGGAGTCCGTCCTTCAAATCTTGGTACATCGGCCGCTCGCTGGAGGAGAAACATCACTCGGGCTTTTCCACCAACCACAGACTTATAATGCGGTCCCCCGCACGATCATTTTGCAATGAACGGCCCTCCCTTCGAAGAAGAGATTGGTAGGGTATCCTTTAACGATTACCAACTGAGCATAGTGCTGTGTCCTACTCAACTAGAACCTTGCTATTTCACAATCTTGATCTAGTACTCGGATCACAATGAACTGACAGTGTAGTCTCAACTATCTCACATCTAGGTGGATGTTGTACCTTTCACTACTTTGGCCAAAGTATTCTCATTCAGTACTTCGAATGAAGGTCATCTATCATAAACACTACTCAGGGCCGATTTGACTTAAGGCTTCCTTACTCTACGCATAGGTTTGTCCTTCAATGGGTGAATCCGTCAACCCAGACATCCTACAATCATACGAACCTACTAGAAATGAAAACAGTATTCAAGTGTCTTGTATCAATCCTCCTAACTAGGAATTCTTTATCCTAGGAGTACTTAACTTGTCTCAGTTATCCTAATAACTTAAGCTAAAAGACTTCACTTGATTCTGCCATCATTTCGATCCTAGTAGATAAATAATACGTCTACGTATTCTCCATATATAGAGATCATACACAACATGCAATAACCATTCAAAATGCATTATAAATCCTCTCCTATTTATTTCACATGATTTCCCTTTTATTCATAATCCCAATTCCAATTTAATCTTCTTTAACTAAATTGAATATAACGAATTACATCAAGCTATCTCCTTTTGCTACATTGTCGTTCCCTAACCCTTACCCATGCATAAAATGAAATCCCTTTAAACCATTATGCAATAAAAGATTATCAAACAACAAATGACTACTAGGAATAATTCATTATTTTCAGCTCAATACAATCAGCAATTTCAAAACAGTAAAGAAAAGCAACTTAAAGTTTTAGTCTTTAATTCAGAAACATGCCTGTATAAGCTCCTTTCCAGTAATCCTCTACCAGCAATCTTCTATTGTTGATCTCAGCCAACAGTATCCTCACTCAGAAATTCTCCAAATAAAGAATGCTATTATTATTTCACAGTTAACTACAGCTGAGACTACTCAACTCTCACTGAACACTTTGACACAGAATAATAATAACACAACTCACAAAACTAGCTCTCAATTTACAGTGACTAGACTCTCTATAAACGTCACAAATCAGAAAGCAAAAGAATGTTTTCGAATGAAGGACTGTGAACTATTTATAAGCCGAGTTAGAGACAGTTTCCCCATTTCTGGGCATGCAACTTGACAGATTACCATGCTTACTAAGTCAAAATGTCACTTGTCATTCTTGCAAACCCTCAGTCATGTTCTTCCATGATGATTCGACTTCTTTGGAGCCAGAAATCGAAGAATATTTCAACTCTGTAATAAAAACGCCACCTACAGCCACGTTTTGCTGCCAGTCGTAAAAATTTAACCTGAGATTATTGCTGCGTCCTAGGTCAAGTTCCAAATCGATCCAACACAGAGGTTCATTGTTATTTTCCTGGTTTAAAGCTTTGAAAATGTCTTCCTCCCTTTCCAGCTGCGCAGGAACTTCCGCCATTTCACGGGAGAGTTTCTTTTTTTATTTTCATTCATTTTCTATAGTTCGAACTTTTCCAAATATTTCCTTAAATGTAGTTCGCCTCTTTTCAAATATAATTTGTTTATATGTTAAATACTTCACATGGCAACCTTTTAATATTTAAATTTCCACATTTTACAAATTACGAATTTCCTTCTTCCATTTTAAAATATAAAATGCGAATTTCATTCTTTGAAATTGAAATTGTTTTAATAATTTCTATTTGCATATTTTATTTATTAATGTATTATTTAAAACATTAATATTTGTTTATATATAAACGTATTTATATATAAATAAATATTAATTTTAATATTAATACATTTAATTAATAAAATATACAAATATATTATTATTTATATATTCTTTATGTATTGATATATATATATATTAACAATCACCTTATTAATATATATATTTATACATAAATATATATTTAAATCTTCTAGATAATAATACTAAATATATAATTATATTTAATAATATACATATATACCCGTATACATTTTTATTTTTCAAAGTACGTATACTGCGAGTCAGTCAACATACTTTCATCATACGTACCCATGTATATGTGTATATAGGTGTATTATTAAATTCAAAGGCTAAGATTAAACATTATTAATTTCACCACAAACATCAGGCGGAATGTGTACATATATATATACCTGTGTATACGTATGTATGCGTACATACATGTCGACACATGTGTACGAGCATATCCGTCTGCTTGACATACACATGTATTGATATGTCTGTACATATAAATACAAGTTCACAATGTATAGATGTATGTGCGTTCCCAATCAATCATTAACTCATAACTTTCACATCATTCATACTTGGGTCATGGTATAGCAAGTCTGACGTTTAAACAATCACATCTCCTAAAGTATAAAGAAGTGAATTTAGAATCCTTATGGTCAATAAACAAGCCTATGGATGACTTACCGTTATCTCGACAAATAGACTTGGCTTACTCAATTTATAGTATGTGTGTGTATGCTCAATTTGGTAATCGTTACTGTTTACCCGACCAAGTTCTTCCCCGAATGATGTCTCTCCTCTGTCCGGAGGAACAGTCTTCGTACCTGCACATCATGACATGACACCGGCAGTCATATGCTCATAACAAGGTAAAAACATCTCACAAGTTAGAATACTATTATTCCATAATTGTATGCAACATTTAATCAAGACTAAATCATTTAGAAGTAACAATCAAATGAAACCATCATTTAAACAGGACTCATTCATTTAATAACGAGATCAACCATGTTTTATTCATCATCAAGATTCAAACATTACAATCAATTGCCCTATACAATAGTAGCTATAATATCGGGATGTAACACACGTGGTGAGGAGCGCGCCATTTGAATTTCAAGTCAAACGGAGTTGTGGAAGTCTCAGAAGCAAGCAGTTACTATAAATAGTAAGCCACCTCCAGAAACATGCTATAAATAGCAGGTTAGCGCAAGGCATCAACAGGTACAAGTCAAGCAAGTGATGAAGACCCTATGGCGCGAATTTCATATCAAACGGAGTTGCAGAGGATGGAAAATCAGACACTTGCTATTTTTAGCAGGCTTGGGCAGAGAAATTAGGGTTTCCTAAAATCAAGGGCAGAGCAGGACAGTCAAGCAGAGGCAGTATCCAACCACGGTCGTTACACTTCAGGGACTTAGTACGCAAAATTTGAAGACATTCTGAGCAATTACTATTTTTAGCAGGTTGCTAAAAATAGCAGGTGCAGACAGGCATCAGACCCCGACAGTACGATCATACCACGAAGTTCAAAACAGGGCGAAAATCAAGCTTTTTGGAGTCAGAGTCAATTCAAAGCACGAAATTCAAGGAACTTTCTAAAAATAGAAAGTCAGGGAAAATTAGGGTTAGCAGGAGAAAATCACCCTAAATTTGGCAAAGGGCACGAAGCACATCAAGTTTGATAATTTTTCAAGTCTGGCACCGGAACTTGCTTTAAGAGGTTGAAGACAGATGAATAAATTTTCCTAAGGCATGAAAACCGGAAGCTCACATGGTGAAATGCGCCCTAGCTTGTGAGATTAATTTCAAAATTTGCCTAAGGTGTGGAAAGTGAAAGCTTCATGGGTCAAATGCGCCCCTCTTTGGAGAGTGAACTTAAAATTTTTTCTAAGTCATTGAAACTCAAAGCTCCCCTGTGATTTGCGCCCTTGAAGAGAAAGTCAAGTAAAAATTTCCTAAGTCTTGGAAAGTGGAAGTACAAAACCCCATTTGCACCTTGAAGAGAAAGTGAAGGTAGAATTTTTCTAAGTAATTGAAATTTGAAGCAGCCTACCTCAAATGCGTTTGAGCTTAAAGACTTCAAAATTTGCCTAAGTCATAAATTTAAAGCTCACCCTGTGATGTGCACCTTGAAAGTTGGAGGTCATATTTGCGCCTGGATTCATTAAGTGCACTAAGTGAAAGCTTCCCCTGTGATTTGCGCCCTTGACCTTAGAGCTTTAAATTTTTCTAAGTAATAAAATTGGAAGTTGGAGACATGAAATGCGCCCCTAGGTAGAATGGCTTGAGAAATATTCTAAGTCGTTGGAATTTGATGCTCCCTATGCTATTTGCGCCTCCAAACTTGAAGCATGACCCTTGATTTGCGCTCTAGCTTGTGAGATCACTTGAAAATTCGCCTAAGTTCTTGAAATTGGAAGCTCCATATATGATATGCGCCCATCACAAGTTGAGAGTTAAAAAGGTTTTAAGTGTTGAAAATAAAAGCTACTCCTTCCAAAAGCGCCCCCAATTGAATGCTCCACATGTGATGTGCGCCTGGCTAAGAAGAAGTTAGAAGATACATCCTAAGTGTTTCGGAATTTGAAGATACCACTCTTATATGCGCCCAGGCAAGTGAAGTGAGATGGAGTTTTGAGAAAAATTCTAAGTCATGGAATTTGATGCTCAAGGGGTTGTTTGCGCTTAGCACATTAAGTCAAGAGATGAAAATTTCTAAGTATCAGTGCATTGAAAGTTGCCCCTATCAGATGCGCCTAGTAACTTGAGATTAATAAAAACATTCTAAGGCGTGGAATTGAAAGCTCAAGCCTCCAAGCGCGCCCTTGAAATTTGAAGTGACTTGAAAATTTCTAAGTGTATGAAAATGAAAGTCCAGACCCTTGAATGCGCCTTAATCAAAAGATGAAGCTAGAAATTTATCTAAGGCAACAACAATGGAAGTTCCACCTCTTAAGTGCGCCCTTGGTTTGGAGAAGAAATTTGAAATTTTTCTAAGTGTTGAAATTTATTCCACCCCTAGAGAATTACGCCTAAGATGTCTGGTGAAGTGATGAAATTTATCAAGACACAAACAAAATTTCCGGGGATGAAGTCAGATGGTGTCAGCTGCACAAGGTTGATAAAATTCGAGTCAGAGTGACAAGATACTCACAGGGTTGAAGAAATGGATTAAATTTGATGAATTTTTTTTCTTTTTTTCTAAGGTTCAAAATTCAAGAAAATTAAATGAACCCGTTCGTTGTATACCCATGAATTCGACAAGTTCTGAAGGAAATTTTCTTCTGGGTATTGAAGATTATTGATGAGGAATGGATTTTAAGGTCTTCCACAGCTTGCCAAGGATTCCGAGGTAAAGATTTTAAATGAGCACCAGGTTGATGAATTTCCTAAGGGAAATTTGAAAAAATTTCTAAGGCAAGGAATAAATGATGTTGTTGAAGATAAAATGCCTCGGCGGATGAATTTGAAAATGATCGCCTAGATAATTTTTGATCAAATTCCTGATAAAAGCATTTCTTCTTGAGTCTGAGTTGGATGAAATATCAGAGTGAAGTGCGCCAGGCAAAATACAAGATAGGTTGGAAATTTGGCTAAGGCATGAAGAATCGTGAAGAAGGCAAAAGTTGGCTAAGAAAAACGATGAACCCTTGGAGATCAAAACATGAAAACCTAGGTAAGTAGGTTGAGTTTATATTATGAAGTGTTCTAATACCCTTCTCCTTGCTTATTTTGCAGGAGGAACGTCGAGACCAAGCGGTGATGACTTAAAGTGATGAAGAAAGTACTCCAAGACTACATTTCAACCTCGAAGGAAGAAAAGTTGCGAGAAATGGCTAAGTGTTGAGACTTAGTGACAAAGGAGAAATATTGGAAGCTCGAGCAAAGTTGAAGAACAATGTCAAGAAGAAGATCAAGAATAGTGTGAACGCGTTTTAAGGCTGGAATCTTCTAGAAAGATGATGGACATTTATGGCTCATTTATTACCCCACTCCTCTTGGTGGCGGTTTTTAGGGTGAATCTTGTTTAGGGCTGAGGTGGCACAATCTGGGCCATCTAGCCGATTGTAATCTGAGCCGTCTGTTGGACTTGGCCAACTATAAAAGGGGGAGTCCCCCTCATTTGTACCTTAGTAGAATTAGAGTAGAAGTTAGAATAGAGAGACAAATTAGAAGTAGCTTAGTATAGATTGATAGAGTAGTTGAAGAAGAAGGAAAGTTTTTCCTTAAAACTTTGTAAGAAATTGTTGTGAACACTCTCCCAATAAAAAGAATTTTCATTGATGATGAATTCGTCTTTTGTTGTGAGTAGCTAGCAAGGTTTCTTCGTCCCTTCTGATTCGAGTAGTGACTTAAAGTAGAATAAGTTTCATTTCATGCAAGCAGTAGATAGTAATTGTGGAATGTGGTCTTCAATTTGAGCAAACTTCGTCTATCCATACCACTAGTGTGTTCGCTGATGGTGAATGCGCCTTGTGTGGTCAACTGGAATATCATGTACTTAACTTTGATCATGATTTGTATGTTTATATGCATCGTTGTGATGGTATTTTCATGCTAAGTTATGATCTGAACACCTTGAGCTACCTTTGAAGATTGCACCGGTTTTGTGGAGGTTGTCCGAAGCGAGGCAAAGCAGAGCCTGGTTGAAGCTTGTGAGAATTGATCGCCATGTCCCACCTTAGAATAGATTTAGACTTCTAAACCTTACACCATTTCAATTTAGTACTTTCTAGTTAGAATAGGAAACCCGTGCTTCACTGATAAATCTGTCGAATTGTGAAAACCCCCTTCCTCTGCTGTGAATAATTCCGCAAGTCCCCTTGAAATACCAGCAAATCACATCGAGCGAACTGAGCCTATTCGCACTGAAAGAACCTTGGAGTTGAACGCACGAACTCTCTCGCAATCTTAGCGTGCTGGATACTTTGATCAAGAGAGAATAGGGTAGCCGTTGGCAACTTTATTCTGTGTTGGTGCGGTCACGAAAAACACATCAACATGACCAATCTCATAGGCTGTATCTCTATATCATATTCTTGCAAAGTGGTGACCCACTTGCCTCTTCTTTCTCCTAACTCGTTTTGCATCAACAAAGTTTTCACTGTGGCATCTGGAACAATTGCATAAACTTTGCTTCTCAGTATATAGTGTCTAAACTTCTTAACTGCCTTCACCAAGGCATAGGCCTACTTCTCAATACTGCGATATCTTAACTTTGCCTCCTTTAAAGGTGCACTCATAAAAGCAATGGGGTGTTCATCTTTTCTTCTGTTCTCTGTGTTAAAACCGATGCACACGTGTGTTCTGAGGCAAATGAATACAAATAGAAAGGTTTGGCGTAATCTGGGCTGACCAGCACTAGAGCATCCACTATCGCTTGCTTAATCTCATCAAAAGCTTTCTTAGTCTGTGGAGTCCATTCCACCTTCGCATTCTTCTTCAGCATCTCATTCAGTGGCCTCACGATCTTGGCAAACCTAGTGATAAACTTTTTGACAAAATTGATCTTACCAAAGAATGATATCAATTCCTTCTGACTACCTGGCAAGCCAATCCCTGAAATGGCCTCAATACGCTCTAGGTCAATTGAAATACCCTTCTCTGAGATGACGTGACCTAACAACTTTCCTTCGGTGACACCAAATATGCATTTCTTGGGGTTAAGGGAAACACCAAATCTTCTACATCTCTAAAAAATCTTTCTCAAATCTTCTGCATGATCTCATCTTTTCTTTGAGAACACAGTCAGGTCATCCATGTAGATAATTATGCATTTTCCTACCAAATCTCGGAAGGCAATATCCATAGCTCGCTGGAAAGTGGCTCCTGCGTTGATCAAGCCGAAAGGCATCCTTCTGTATGCAAAGGTTCCCCATTTTGTGGTGAACGCTATCTTCAATCTGTCTGCTCGCTCTACCATTACCTGATTATATCCTGAATAGCCGTCCAAGAAGGACATCATCTGCGTACCATTCACAATATGTAACACTTCATCTAATGAAGGCAATGGATAATTATCTTTTTCAGAAGCCCTATTCAAATTACGGAAATCTACACAACCTTATTTCTCCATTCTTCTTTCTGACCGGAACTAGATTGGCGACCCATGTGGAGTGCCTTATTGGAAAGATGATGCGAGCAGAAAGAAGCTTCTTGACTTCTTGGTAAATCAATGGTTCGAGTAATGGGTTCACCAGCCTCTGCCTTTGTCTGAATGGTTTACTGCTTGGTTTCAATGGAATTGTGTGTGTAATCAATGAGGTGTCATATGTTTTCAAGTCTTCATATCTCCAGGCTATCATGTCTGGAAATTCTCTCATGACCTGTAGGATGCCTTCTCTTTCTTCAGGTGTGCAAACTTTTCCAATAAAAACATTCTTCACTCGTTCTTCTGTCCCCATATTGATGGCTTCGTGGTCATTTCCTTGGGTACTTTGGTTTCTACTTAGTCTATCGGGATCAAACAATCTTTCTAATTCGACCATCCTTCTTGGAATGACATTTGTCTTCAAATTCAAAATCCCTTCAGTATCAAATTTTGCTTCCTCAGTTTCTTCTTCATCGATGATATGTGCTTCGAACACACTCGAGCATGTGAGAAAATCTAGAATTTGCTTATCATCATCGAACACTTGGAAATTCTTTATATTATCAAGGATTGCTGGGGTTGAAACTAATTCTACTGTAAACTTCTTCAATCCTTCCATAGCCAGAGGTTCCAACGAACTAGCAGCTTGTGCAAGAGAATTGGCAACAGGATTCTTGGACCTATAAACTTGCTTTATATTGGACGCATCAAAACTTTCTATGAGGTCCCATACTCTATTACGGTGGCAGCCTAACCTCTTATCGTGACAAGCATACTGCTTTCTTACTTGGCGGACCACAATGTCAGAATCCTCGAAGGCGTGCACAATCTTGGCTCCCTTCTAAATTGCAAGGAGCAACCCATGAATCAAAGACTCATATTCAGTAACATTGTTAGTGCATGAAAATTGGAGTTGGTAGGCACCCAAATATGCCTCTCCAGTTGGGCTAATCAGCTCAAATCCTGCTCCATTTCCTTTCTTCGACTTCGATCCATCGAACCTCAGGGTCCATACTTGATCTGCTATGAGTGTGTTGGGAGGTTGAATATGTATACCTTCTTGATTGTACACTTCTGGAACCCTTTCTTCAGTCGCTGGTTGGACTCTATCGTCTTTCACAAGTTCTACTAAAACATCCTTTTCTTCATTTATCTTGCGATATTTTTCCTATAATGAGGCTTGCGGAACGAGCTTTGCAACTTGCTCTAATGTCACTTTGCACATGGTACAAGTGATCTCGGAGTGAGACGCCTCATGTATTCTGCACCAATTAGGAAGTAACAAATCCTTGACGGAGGTGTCCTTACCCAACTCTGTTTCTTGTTTCATGCTTTTAAGGACAAAATCTTTGAAATTTTCAAATGTTCCTCCATCTTCACTATCGCTTGTATCACTTTCAACCAAAACTTCAATGGAAGCAGTAGCATCCTCTAAAATCTTACCTTCATTTGAGCTTTGTAACATTAATACTTCTTGCTTGACGGGCTTGGATGAGCCCAAATCAGTTTCTACAAACATAATTTCATTACCTTCACCATACTCGGTAATCATCAATTTAAGCCTAGGTGTGCTTTCGACCTTAATCTGATTTGGAACTCCTCTCCACGGAAGCCACATGTGGGAGAAATCTGTTGCAATGTATCCGTTCAACTTCCTGGCCCAATCTCTGCTTAGTAACATGCCATATCCATCGGGTATGTCAAGTACTGATATATCAATACAACTTTGAATTCGAGGATCAGCTGCCAATTGCATGTGAATGTTGTTCAACTCACCAACAACTGGAACCTCTGTCTTGTCCAGCTGGGTTACCTTCTTAGTTGTTTGAAGTGGAACTATACCCAATCTTTCGCACACCTTCAGTGGCATGACGTTGCTAGAAGCATCGGAGTCAATCAAGCAATTGTGTAACAATTTCCCAAAAATTCTAACTGATACGAGGAATGGGGCCGGTTCATCTTTCCCTTGATAAAATACTACTGGTTTTCTTCTTTCCTCTGCTACCATATCTTTCTTCACATCCTTTCTGTCCAATGGAACTTGATTGTCTTGGGCAATCTTCTGCGTTTGTTCTTGCTTTTTCTTTTGCTCCGTAGGTAGATTGAATTGAACCCTTCTATTATCTTCAGTCTTTGGCTTCTCAGGCTCGCTTGAAGATCCTTGTACCATTCCCACGAAACCTTGAGACTGTTGCGGAGTCTCCCAAGTGTTGAAGGGTAAGTGAGGCACCTCTTCTACCATATTTGCGCTTTGCACAGGACGAGACTGAGTGTTTACGGGAGGATTCCTTGATGAACTAGACGTTTCCTGAGATGTATTCCTCACAATGGGTGTCTCATACAAGCTTCCCAAAATTGTATCTTTGACTTCTGAGATCTTCATTAACTCATACAAGGGAAGGCTGACTTTCATCTTCTTAACTTCTTCTAGCACGTAGGAGCTTAGTCTCTTCATATCATCTCTTGGAAGATTGTCTTTCTGTGGAAATTGCATTAGGTGGATAGGCTGCTGGATAGTCTGTTGTCGATTTCTATTTTGCATCATACTTTGTTGTCTGTATTCTGGAGAATCCTTAGGTACATTTGGATTATTGCTTGCATTAGGATTCGGTGGAGTTGAGAAATTATTCGGAGGAATTGATGACGTCAGAGGCTCTTTCTGATGGTAACTCCTCTGATACACTTTTGGGGCTGTTCCTCCGGATGTCTGAAAAGCTTGCACCTCTCTTCTTCCCTCTACCAAAACACTGTTATTGAGAGGTGGGAAAACATAGTTGTCCTGGCCCAGAGGCTCCTCTGAATAACTATCTTGAACTTCTGAATAAACTTGAGCCTCTGAATAAACTTGAGCTTCTTCCGCTTGATAGTCTGGCGTCTCCACAGGACCATTTATTGATGCGGGCGGAAATCTGTGATTGATTGATGGCGGCGTGTAACTCTGGTACTCAGGCGGGACACTAATTTCTTCTAGGATTAGTTCCTGGTCATATCGTTGTACTGGGACTATCTCATATCCAGTAGTCGGAGGATTCTCAGTACCCTCCGTGCTCTTTACTTCTCTTTTGAAAATATTAGCAGCTACTTGAAATTCATGACATTGGAACTCTGAATGCTGATTTGTATTATGCAATCTACACCATCCTGCCATCGTGGCTTCTGCCAAGTAAACTCTGTCGGCAGGATGGTTCTCTGGAGGTGGCGGGTTATCTAGCGGTGAAGGAACACCTCCATTGTTAGGCCGTGTATTCTAGGACCTTTTCTATAATCCTTGATTATTATTACGATACCGATGACTATTTTCTTGATGGTGTCCTTGGTGGGCATCCTGATGATGTGGAGGATTATTCTGGTATCCTCGATTGACACCTTGATGTGCTTGATAATTCTTTAACATGGGCTGCATCTGATTATTCTGATTTCTAAGGTAGGTCACCTCAGTTGACAACCTTTTCATTTGTTCTACCAATTCTTTCATTTCTTCTTTCTCCTCTTGAGTCCTCGTTGGTGGCACTGTGTTCTGGAGATAGATAGGCTGTGTTGCTGGAGTCTGGGACAAAGGTATCCCATGATGGAGAACTAATTGATTAGATGGTGCTTGTATCTGGCTAGCCGGCTGAGGAACTGGGTTCAATGGTGGAATTTGCTGGTTCCATGTTGAACCGGGTGTCTGCATCTGATTGTTTGTCGTGGCTAGGCCAGTGTATAGGGCGGGCCCAATTATGTTCTGCACTAAACCTTGACTCACTTCGACAACCTTAGTATAAGCTTGATTCATATTTGCCAGAGTGGGGTGAGATTTCACGAACATTGCAGTCAAGGGATCCAAGGCCGAATAGTAGTTTTCCCTGGCATCGACAACAACGTAGGGAGTACGTAGCCTTGTGAGAGCCTTCTGAAATCTATTGTTGAAGGCATGGATGGGCTACTTGTCTTGCCTTCTCACTTCTGTGAATTGGCGGAAAAGCTCTATAGGAGTAATAGGTATACCAAACTTTCGGACGAAGGCATCCTTCATCTGTTCCCATGTCCTTATAGATCCAATTGGCAAGTGAATGAACCAGTGATGAGCTTCCTCTCCCAAAGAGTATGTAAAGAGTCTGCAAGCCACGTCCGCATATGCAATCTGCCTATTGCGTAAGTGATCTTTGAACATCTTGACGTGGTCCTCGACAATACGGTTAACATCATTGACTTGGAACTTAGTGCATAAATGCTCTGGATTCTTGGGCATGTCATGGTAATCAGTAAACTCAAGTGGAGACAGATTAGTAACCAACCATTTAGCACCATTTGGAGTTGGCTGTCCTCTTGGTTGAGCCATTGCTTGAATTGGTTGTCGCCTTTGATAAATGATAACTTGGGCTGGTTGTTGTTGAGGTGTAGTAGCCTGGACTGGTTGTCGCTGCTGAATAAACACTGGTGTAGTAACTTGGATTGATCTTGGTTGAGCAAACCTTGAAACACTTGGTGGAGTTCTGAACAAACTTGAAATTTCTTCTCCACTTGTTTCTCCTTCACTTGACTGAACCTCTTTGTTTGATGAAATTCCTTCACTTGACTTAGCCTCTTTAGTTGAATGACTTTCTTTCTTCTTCCTTGCTCGAGTAGGTAGCTCTAACTTCACAAACTCCTTGGATGAACTTGGCGTGGACCTTAAAATTCTTTTCAACTTATTAGGCGAGAACAAACTAATACGATCTAGGGTGTAGCTGATTATTGGCTAGGTGCGGGAGCAGGAGCAAGCGGTTGTCTTTGATTCAACAAATATCTTTCAATTGCAACTTGAATCTTAATAGCCTTCTCTTCTTCTTCCAACACGAAGCAAGTTCACATATACTTAGCGTAGCTCTCCTTTGTTCTCCATGCAAGATTGTTCAAACCTGAGAGAATGTCTTCTCGCTGAATCCCAAATTCGGCTGCAATACTGGAAATATCTCTTTATGCCGTAGCACCATCTTGATTCATGATAATTTCTTCTCCAATGAATTTCTTTTCTGATTAAAATCCCTTCTTTACTTGAATGTGGTTGTTAACTGCAAGGAAACCTTGGAAGGCCCTCCTTCTAGCACCAGTTCTTGTTGATGTGACTTTTGTGACCGCACCAATCAGCAGAACAAACTAATCCGAAGGCTACTCCATTCTCTCTTGATCAAAGAATTCCATGCGCTAAGATTACAAGAAAGATCGCACGTTCAACTCCAAGGCTTCGAAATGCTTTGGAATACCCTCAGTAGGTTCGTTGTGATATGTTGTTTATACGAGGGGACTTACACAATTGTTCATAAGGCTTGCAACTGACAACAGATGGATGATTGGAAGGGAATTTTGTGCAAATGATTTGGCGTTAAGGTATGAATTTTCCTAAAACTAACTAGAAATAAACTGAATTGAATGGTTGCAGGGATTAGAAACTATATGTTCTATCTAAAGATGGGACGCAGGATCAATTTCGGCAAACTTCAATTCTTGGATAAAATCGGCCAACTTTGCTTTCAGCAACTTCAGACTTCTTCAAATTTTGGACTTTTTAAAGTTCAGCTTCAAACTTCAATTCGAACTTCCTCAACACTCAACTCAGCCACAAACTTTCCTTTGCAATCTCAACTTCAGAGCAAGAATCGAACTTCTTCGACTGATGGAGAAAAATGAATCAACTTTCAGCTCATATAGGTAAATCGAATTCTAGAAGGAAGCCAAGTTTAGCTAATTCATAAAATCTCCACTACTTCAGAGCAGGAATTCGAATTTCCCTCCCTCTGGTAATTTCAACACTTGTCACCTGGCGTCCAGAATCTTGACCTTCTAGAATTTCAAAGGATTCATCTTGACTGGCATACTTAGCATTTTAATTCATTTTGAAAGTATTCACTTCAAATTCACTCTTTTAAGAAATTTAATTCACTAGCTGAAGTTCTGACATTTAACTTTTTTATCTGTTGCTTTGGAAGATTCATCTCACGAAGAATTCGATCAAATTCATCTAGGCAATCCATTTCAAATTGATCATCTGAAGCATTTTACCTTCAAAAACACATTTTATTCATTTTCCCTTAGAAAATTTTTAAATTTTCCTTAGGAAAATTTCATAATTCAAATGCCGATCAAATTCTCCATCCTGAAAGCCTTGGCGAAGTGCAGAAGATACTAAAATCCATTCCTTGTCGAAGATCTTCAATACCCAGTTGAAAATTTCCTTCAGAACGTGTCAAATTCATGGGTCTACAACGAAGGGGTACATTTAATTTTTTGAATTTTAAACCTTAGGAAAATATTTCTCATCAAATTTAATTTAGTTCTTCATCCCCGGGCTTATTTGCTTGCTCTGGCTTGAAAATTTTGATGAACCTCGCGAAGCTGGCATCCTCCGACTTCTCCATTGGCAATTTCATTCATGCCTCTGAAAATTTTATCTCCTTAATCAACTTGGGCGTATTTTTCCTAGAAGGTGAAATTTTGTTCCTTAGAATTTTTTAAAATAAAATCA
>VDFB02370085.1:0-65026 GCA_007258455.2 Sequoia sempervirens
TATTCGAGGAGTCTTCCACACCCAAATTCTTTTTGAGGGTAAAAGGGAGTGTTAAAATCCCCAACAAGCATCGACTTCCCTTTTAGATTATTAGACAAAAGACCATACAAAGAATCCTAGAGTTGAATCTTTGCATGCCTTGTGTTGGGAGCATATATGTTAAGTAGATTCCACTTCAAATCATTCCTTTTGTCAACCATAATTGTTTCCAAGAAATTTATTCTATGAAAACCCTTGGATCCTTTAATTTTATCAAGATTTTAAAGAGTCGCAATACCTCCAAAAGCACCTTCAACATTACAAAGATAATACTCTTCCCTAGCCTAGACATTTTTAGCCATTTTATCAAAAGTTTCTTATTGTAAATTTTTGTTTCCAGAATAAGAAGAATATCAACTTTCAAGTCTATAATGGAGCATTTAAGAATATGCTTCTTTAAAGGGCTATTCAACCCTTGATTATTCCAATTGATGATCTTCATGATGAGAAATAGAAGGTCAATATACAACTAATATTGACTAGAGGGGAGAAACCTCCCCACATCTAATTCATTGATTTTGTGAAGTTTGAGAGGCCCGCAAGGGTCCTCTATTTTATAGAGGTAATCTCTCTTTCAACTTCTCTGGATCTAGAGTCTTTATTGTGCATTCTCCCCTATTTTTGATAATTCCCCATGTCCACTTATTTTTGTTTTTTGATTTTCCCTTAACCTAAGTCCAAGTATCCTCTAATTCCTTTATACAAAATTATAGAGGAGATTCTAAATCTTTAAAGCCCATTATAGTAAGAGAATCCCACATATGCTTGTTATGATCATCTTGAGATACAACATCATCCTTATCTAATGAGACACACAATTTTTTCGCTATATTTGGCTCAAAGGACCTAGGAGAATCTTGGGGGGGGGGGGGGTGGTTGCCTCCCCATCATTAGTTTCAACTTCCTTTAAAACCAAAATTTGGGACTATGGAGGGGGCTCCAAAGGAGCCTCATGAGGGATCTACATTTCACCTTCCCTATTACCTTCAACTAGATTAGTTTCTTGGGTCAAAACATTAGATAGGTTGGGATGGGGAGATTTAAGCTTAGATTTTTTAGAAGCAACAAAGAGCACCACTTTGGAGGGAGGAGCTGTCGACACTTAAGCAACTTTATCCTTTTGATTTTGTGGTTTCTTACAAGAATGACTAAGGTGACCAAATCTTCCATAAGGATGGTAGAAAGGCCAATATTCTTATACTCAATAACTTGGGTCCAAGACCCAAATTTAGATTTCAGAGTGATGGAGGAAGGAAAAAGTTTATTAATTGTCACATTGACATAGATCCTTGCAAAAACCAACTAAAATTTTGGGTAGTAGCCTTATCAATTGCTAGCATGTTACCAAAGGAATTAGCAATACCATGAAAAACCTTATGATTCCAAAACTCAAGGGGAAGACTAGGAATCCTAACCCAAGTGGGAGCATTTGATCCTAGGTCAGTCATAGGGTCGAGGCCCAATTTCCACTTACACAATGTGAGCCAATTTTTGAATTTTTTGTCCAAAGCCAACGTGCCACCAGTAAGGATCTTAATCATATCTTCCTAGTTATAGAAATTGAAAAGAAAAATATCATTTGTTGCTTGTTGAATATCATATTTTTATTTAAAATAAAACTTATATGAACCTAAATGGACCAAATACCTATTGGTAACCATAAATATTTTTATCTCTAGCTTGTATGCTCATATGAAACAAAAATGAACCAATAGTTGAACACAAAAAATCTATTTCTTGTTATGAAAACAACACATAGTTATTTAAAATACAACTCATATGAAACAAAAATGGACCAATAGTTGAACACTAACACTTTTTTAAAATCCTACACTTTAATGAGAAAATACGTGGTATTTATTGTGCTCATCTTTTTTATTTGTGATAGGAAAAACTATCAATATGAAATACTTCAATGCTTTTACATTGCTGCCCCAATAGTTGTACACATAAGAACAATATTTTTTCACTATGATAGCAATACTTGTTTAAATGAGTGTCTTATTTTATTAAATGAGCATTTTATTTTATAAATGACACACTTATAGTGGAGGGCTATGATATTTTATTTGAGACAAAAAATATATATATTTCACTTCTTCATAAGTGTATTTATATTTTTTTTGTATAACATTTATTGGTTCTCATGTGTTCAAGTATGGGTCCATTTTGACCAACATTTGGTTACTTTTCTATTTACATGTGGACTATTTATTTACAATATATAGTATAAATGTGTGGTAAACTAAAGTAATATAAGCACAACTGCTATAACAACAATTGGACCCTGGAAAACTACTCGCCCCTCTCCCCTATGGGAGTTATTAAATTATAATAATAATAAATATGAAAGTTGTAAGAAAAAAAACTACTACTTTAAGATAAAATAATAGTTAATATATATTTTTATGATAATAAAGATTAATATATAAAATAGGTTAAATTTATAACCATATATCATAAAAAATATTCTTATCTTTATCATACTATAGAATATGACATCGTTTAACATTAAGAATTTTATTATTAAAATCAAAGCAAGAGGAATTGCATCTTTGGTTATAATTAAAAGTACCTTGCTTCTTGTTTTAAAGGCTTGTATACTTAATTTCTACTAAGAAGCATGCAATTCATCTAATATAGATTTATTTCTTTTCTATTTGTGGCATGATGCATTGAGTAATTTAATGCAAAAAGGAAAATGCACATACTACTTTGCAGAGCTAAACATTATCTTTGACAACAAAGTTTGAAAATATATTAATATAATTAATAATAATTAATAGTTTAAGAGGTCTAATGACAATTTAAATAACAATAACAATGCTCATGTTCTATAGTATCTATGTTTGAACAAGGCGCTTTTTGTTTCCAAAACATGTAGTACAAAACATATATACTTAATTCTTTGTGTATGTCCAAATTTTATATCGACTTAAGTTGAATATAATGCTTTAAAAATATTTTTTTATTTTTCTACATAATATTCATAAATGGGTTGAATTTAGCGAACAATGTTGGAATTATAATTTATAATCTATTTTTATAATGATCAATAATGTATTATGTTTGTTAAATAAGAAATATTTAAAAGAAATTTCATTTAATTTAAAAAATATTTTAAATTATGGGAGAGTTTTAGTTTCTCCAAATAAATAAAAGTTTATTCAATGTTTGACTTTACATTGAATAGACTTTTATTTATTTTAAAAAACCAAAACTTCAAATCGTGAAGCTTAATTTTTTTATTTTGATTTTTGTTGGGAGTTTGATTCATGCCCAACATTGAATGTTTTATTTTGTTGGGGTGGTGGTATTTTGTGAGGTCATCATTAAATTTTCTTCTTTTAGTTTTATTTATAGCTATGGCCATCTAGAAGCCTTTATGTTGTAAATGGATGCAACCTATTTTTTCTTAACATAATTTTATTGTTTTTGCCCAAAAATAAATTAAATAAAAATCTATTATTTTAGAAAGAGTAAATAAAAGACTTAAGCTATAAAATTATTAATTTAAAATTCAAATGTTTCTTTCTTGCTATCAATATATTTGTTAAAATATGTTTTTTTTTTTGGAATAATTTAAGCTATTTCATAAATGTGAAAACAAACAATATTTTTACTTTTTTGACTGATTATTATAATATTTTTTATTTTTTAACCAAAAAATTCAATACTTGATGGGACCATGAAACCAAGTCCTAATACGCATCACTATAGCCTCCATCTACATGAGCTACCCTCTACCCATATAGAAATAAACCTGTAAAAAATGAACTTACAACCATCATCCATATTTTTCAACAACTTGACAACATCCATATTAAATATATATATTCCACAACCATACATAACAAATTATATAGAAAATTCCTATAATTACCATTGAAACCAAAAGAACAAACATCCCAAATGATATTCACCTACACAAGAGGATATCTATAGGTGGAAAGTGACTAGGACCACCAATATTTGGGGCACTGTCTATGTAGGTGACAATTTGCACCTCAGCATCGATGGCCATCCCATGACTGCACCCGTGCAAACCCTACAAGCATCTGCTATGGTTTGTACCTATTGTGCCCATGCTTGTGTCTGCTAACGGTTTCCATACTTCCTGCTCTCTACAGGTCTTGTCATCCTGCTGGTACTGTGGACTTTGGTAAATATTTGTAGATAGCTGCAATGCAATAAAAAAAATTACATACAATTTTTTTTTACTGTGTTTTAAACAATTAAATAATAATGGTATTTTATTAAATTAAATTAAATGAGAACATAGTATAATTAAACACAGTAAAATAATTTAATTTAATTTAATTTAATTACTCTATTTAAACAATTAAATAAGAATGTGATTTAGTAAATTATTTTGACTTAACAAAAAGAATGTTATAAGAATAATTGTGATAAAAAAATATTAGTTTTATAATATAAAGGATAAATAAAAAATGGTTAAAATAATTCTAAGTATTTTTAATAATTTTTTCAAAAAATGTTTTAATTTTATTTTAATTTTAATTTGAATTGTGTTTGTTTTTATAGTTTTTTAATCTTAAAAAATTGTTCATTGTCTTTAAATTATTTGTGTACCTAATAAAACTCTATATTCTTATTTAAATATTTTTTATGTTTATCAATTTTTTAATATTTTTAATTTAAATTATATTTAGTGTTTTTTTATAAATTATTTATATATTTTCTAAATTATCGCATTCTTATATAATTGTTTTATGTTTCGTAATCTTTTAAAAATTGTTTAAACTTAATACTTATAATTCTTTTAATTTAAAATTTACTGCTCTTCTAAAAATGAATTTTATTCTTAATACTTAATTTAAAACTACTTAATTTAAAAAATTATACCACTAATAAATGAGTTTATAAGTATTTAAATTTTAATAGTTTAATATTTAAATATCTAATTATATATTTACAAATATACTAAATTTTAATCACTTTTAAAGAATTGTAAAAAAAATTAATAATTTTTGGAAAAATCTTTTCATTTTTTAATTTTTTATTTGATTTTTTTGTATTTATAGATTTTATTATTTTTTTAAAAATTAATACTATCTTATTTAGTGATTTTATTTATATTTGTTGCAACACTAAATCTTATATAACTCATTCTTAAAATTTATATTATATTAAAATAGTAAAAGTAGTATTAAGTATTTAGTATTAATTGATATAAAGTTTTGCATTGTATAAATCTTTAAATTATTTTAGATAATAGTATTTAGTGTTGAAAAAATATAGTATACTTCTTTAAAAGTTTAATTATAATCACATATTAAACTTATTAAGATAATAGTAATAGTTCTTATAATTCTTATAAATTTAATACTTATAATTCCTTTATAAACTAAGAATATAAAAGAAAAATTAGTTAGAATAAAAATTTATATGATTTAAGTAATTTTTATAAAAGATAAACTTAATTTATAAGAATTAAACCAATTTATTTAATAGTTTAATATGCAAATATTTAATTATAATTATAATTATTTTAATTTATATTTAATAATATTTATAATAAAATGTGTTAAATTATAAAAAAATTATTCTTAATTTAAACTCTAAAATACTTTTTAAAAATTATATAAATTCAATTTAAATCATTTCTAAATAATATAAAACACAGTAATTTTTTTTACTTTAAGTCAAATAAAACTATTGTGATGATTGTTAATTAATCCTTTATATTATAAAACTAATATTTTTAATTTCACAATTATATTTTTATAATTTTTTTGTTAGTTAAAAATAATTTATTAAAAACTACAATAATTAAAATTAAATTAAAAATTAAATTAAAAAAATTACTATGTTTAATTATACCATGTTCTTATTAAATTTAATTTAGTAAAATACCATTCTTTTTTAATTGTTTAAAACATGATAAAAAATAAAATTGTAAGTCAAAAAAATTTATTGCATTGCAACTCTCTACAAATATTAAATACATACATCTCTGCATGATGAATAAGCATATCCAGGATACTTGCCTGATTGTAGAGTGAAGAGTGTCAGACTTGGAGGTGATAGGACAGCTGTAGTAGGACAACAAGACCTGCATAGAGCAGGAAGTATGAAAACCATTAGCGAGGGCAAACACCCGGGCACAGCGAGGGTACAAGCGGTAGCGGGGTTGCGGGGGTTTTGCTGCGGGTGCAACCAATATGGGATAGCCATTGATACCTAGGGTGCAAATTATTACCTACATATATAGTGTCGGGGATCTTTGGTAGCAAAGGGGCACAATACCCACCCAACATCTTGGCACTATCTATCACGGTGTGACAGGTACTTTAAAACAGCGATAACCATCCAGCTACCTGCCGTGCAAACCTTCTAAAGCACTACGATTTAACCTGATAATAACCAATAGCGTTCTGTAATATTTCATACTCACTGCTCCTACCGTCTTCGTCGTCTTTCTTCACATCACCTCAAAAGTCCAACACTCCACTCGGCGAGGAAAAGTACGGTGGTCATACTCTTCATACCGAATAACATATTCTAACCAACCAGCGACATTTAAACTGGTAAATATTTGTGAGCGGTTTTTGTCGCGGTAAAATTTTAATTTTTACTACAGTTTTTTACTATGTTTTAAATGAATTAAATAATAATGGCATTTTGATAAATTGGGAATTAAATGAGGGCTACAATTAATATTTTTTTTTTTTTTGGCAAATCGCTATCAGAGAGGATAGCACTCTTTCCATTGCTTTGAAAAATCCAATTACATATTTTCAAGACATTACATATTCAGATTACATGCATTTTTAGAGGACCTTAATATCATCGGATGCTTTTGTTTTGAAATAGGCGCCTTTTTGCGTTTCACCTCCGTCCATTCTTGTTCTTTTTCAAGACTACTGCTTGCCATGTTCAAGTTTACTTGTTCTTTTTCAAGACTATTGTTTGCCAAGTTCAAGTTGACATTGTTGTCACTATTTGCTGGAGTAACCCAAGATAAGGAGGAGATTTTTGTGTGCCTGTGTTGCGAAGGAGACGATTGCTTAATTTCATTCTCTTGAAGATTTTGGACATACACTGGAGAGGGTTGAGGTGACATTGGAGCCTTTTCTTGGAGCACTGGAGGAGATGCAGCAACAACTTCCTGCTCAGAAGGAGAGATAACATAATGACGAGACTCCACCCCATCCCACCAAGATGGATTGTAGATGGGGGAAGCCTTAGCCCGACCCTTACCACAATGTGCAGTCACATGTTCAGTACTAAAACATTTCCTGCACCGAAAAGCAATCTTTTCATAATCAATTGGTTGGCACCATCGTCTATTTCCAACTTTAAGGAAAATCTCTGTTGGAAGACCTTTAGAAACTTCCATTTCCACGCACAGGCGAGCAAAGGTCGAGTTCTCATAATTGATTGTTTCTTTTGAAATGCAGTGGTATTTGCCCAACCCATTGCCAATCGCCTTTAGACAATCAATTTCCCAATACTCTAATGGAAGATAGGGTAAACGTACCCACAAAAAAGCAGAAGAAAAAGACTCTATACGCGGATCAAAAGAAGGAAACCAGGGTTTCATGAATAGGAAATCTCCTTGGAAGAACCATGGACCAGTGTTTAATATCATTTCTTTATCTTCTACAGAATCAAATTCCAAAATGAAAAACCCCTTAGCGCAGGGATAAATACTTACTTCTTCCTCTAGATATTCTTTCCAATTCGAACATATCCAAGAATGGAGATCACTTAACTTTGGCCATGCCTTCATAAATCTGCAGACAAGAGCATGGGTCTGTAAGAAAGCCTCTTTGTCAGCGATGAATTTGTCCAAGCAAATCTCAGGGGCTGTCGGCGAATGACGCATAGAAAACGGGGGCCTTTGATTTACATTGCCATGGGAGGGCGAGTAGAACCCTGGCTGCGAATCAACCTTCTGTTGGCCTAGGGCATCACCGTTTAAGGCAGCCTTAAAGTCTCTGCCGCCACCAACCTTGACCCCTGCGGAAGAGCCATGGCAGGATGGATGCGCACCATGGAGTGGAGAAGACTCGAAGCCATCAGACTCCTTGCAGGTAGCGGACGGGAGGAGAGGAGATGCGGGCATCTTCCGTTGCAGAGCGGCAGTCGTGTTCAATAAATTATATTCACGAACACAATATATGGTAAACACTTGTTAAAATGGTGAATTTAGTGCGTGTTTAAACCATTTAACTAAGAATGTGATTTAGTAAATTATTTTGACTTAAAAAGAATGTTATAAGAATAATTTGTGATAAAAATAATTGAGTTTTATAATATTATAAAGGGATAAAATGAAAATGGTTCAAAATAATTCTAAACACTTTTAATAATTTTCAAAAATGTTTTAATTTTATTTTTATTTTTATTTGAATTGTGTTTGTGTTTACAATTTTATTATCTTAAATTTTTTTTCATTGTCTTTAAATTATTTGTGTACTAATAAAACTTTATATTCTTATTTAAATAATTTTATGTTTAAATTTTTTTAATATTTTTAATTTAAATTATATTTAGTGTTTTTTTATAAATTATTTATATATTTGCTAAAATATCACATTCTTATATAATTGTTTTATGTTTTGTAATCTTTTAAAAAATGTTTAAACTTAATACTTATAATTCTTTTAATTTAAAATTTACTGCTCTTATTTAAGTCTTACTAGCATACCTATATTTAAAAAAATATATGTAAAGTACGCCAAGAGTTATCATTCTTTAATTTTATTTTTTGATTGATTTATCAAAAAAAGAATGTAGCAATGATGAACTCTTTTAATATTTCTTGTTTTGTCAAGATTTTAACAAAAAATTTAAACATTATATTAAATTGTGCTAATTTTTTATTTTGTATATACTTTTTAATAAACTTTCAATTTTCAAAAATAATTGCTCAATCAATAGACCTCTTTATATCACAATATTCTAATATTAAATTGATATATAGAAACAAACACTTTTTTTAACTTAATTTTTTGAACGCAAAAATTCATAAAGAATTATTTGTTAACTAATTTAATTATAATATCATGAATTCTATGAAATTATAAAAAATTGGTAGCTTTTATTCTTGTAACTACATTGTCCAATATAAAAATCATTAAATTATATGATGCATTCTATACAAACAAACACTTATTTATCTTAAATCAATTAAAATTTTTAAGAAATTAAATTTGGAAGATTTACATTTAAAATCTTCTTTAGAATTTTAATTATTAGGGGAGAGGACCCAGTAGTTGTGCACCCTAGCTTTCCTTTCAGGGCCACATCATCAAATATTGTGCCACATCAACATGCATTTTGTGAAGATGTCCAAAAAGGCCCAAAAAAAAAGTGCTAGCAAAACTTGTGCATTCACATCATGGTTAGTTGAACACTAATGTGGCATCACACCTAACTTTGTGCTTCTAATTATCCTACATGAAAATTGAAAATCACTATAACTTTCATTTCAAGGCCACATCATCAAATATGATGCCACACCAGCATGCTTTTTGTCAAGATGTCCAAAAAGGCCCAAAACAAAGTGCTAGCAAAACTTGTGCATTCACATCATGGGTAGTTGAGCGCTGATGTGGCATCACATGATTGGTTGTTTTTTAGATCAAAGGAATATATTTTTTTTACGCTAGGGTAGTCATGTCACAACTATTGGGCATTATGTAAACAACTACTATCACAACTATTGGGCATTATATAAACAACTACTATCACAAATATTGAGCATTATATGAACAACTACTATTACAACTATTGAAACATGCTCAACTACTATCACAACTACTAAAACATGCTCTAATTGTTAGATATTCGACATGTAATTGTCATGCATAATTTGTTTGAGATTTATGAACAATTCACAAAAATAACATATATTTAATTAGCTAGTTATATTTATATATATTAACATATGTTTTTATGTAATTAATAGCATGACTATTTAATGTCTAATTTGTTCCATATTTATAAACAATTCACAAAAAAAAAAAAAAAATTGAAATATATATTAAAAAATACTAATGCTTTTCCGCGGTGAGCCTACAATGAAAGTTTCCACCAGATAGATTTCTATTTCCACCAGTATTTCTGAATTAAAACTGTTTCCAAATTGTTCACTCCAATAAGCAGACTTAATTAACACTGATGTTGTGCATCTGATCCCTCTATCTAACTTTTCATAGTTGAGATTATGGAATAGAATACTGTTTGAATTCATGATTGGAATAGATGTTTTTACTGATTTTATTTTATTGTTGACATTGTCTTCCCACAATACCCATTAATTAATGATTGCATTTTTTCACCATAAAAAAAATTATTTCATTAAAAGAATGCATATTTATGATTATAGTCTTGATAAGATTGTTTTTGGATTTGAATCTTTATCAATAATTTTTAGTCTAGAAACAATCTAAAAAGATTTAGATCATGAAAAACTCATATCAAATGACTTCAATTCTTTTAAAATTGCTTTGAAATAACTGTACTACCAAATTCCAACTACCATTTAAACCTGCAATTAAACACTTTCCATTTCAAGACCCCTATGGACTCCCAAAATTCTCTTGATATTTTAAAAAAAAACTAATGATGCCCTCACAAAATCAACAGATCTGCAAGAAATCCATAGACATTCAAATTCAGTGTAAATTACACTATGAACAAACTTTCACTTAAATCTAAAAATAGAAAAAACTTCCCTTGAAACCTTCAAATTACTTCCAATTTTTAATTAAAGAAATGCAAAAGGAATTTTTAATTAAAGAAATGCAAAATAAATTTTTATATTTAGTGTTTTTTTATAAATTATTTATATATTTGCTAAAATATCACATTCTTATATAATTGTTTTATGTTTTGTAATCTTTTAAAAAATGTTTGAACTTAATACTTATAATTCTTTTAATTTAAAATTTACTGCTCTTATTTAAGTCTTATAAAAATGAATTTTATTCTTAATACTTAATTTAAAAAAATTATACCACTAATAAATGAGTTTATAAGTATTTAAATTTTAATAGTTTAATATTTAAATATCTAATTATATATTTACAAATATACTAAATTTTAATCAATTTTAAAGAATTGTAAAAAAAATTAATGATTTTAGGAAAAATCTTTTCATTTTTTAATTTTTTATTTGATTTTTTTGTATTTAGAGGTTTTATTATTTTTAAAAAAATTAATACTATCTTATTTATTGATTTTTTTATATTTGTTACAACACTAAATCTTATATAACTCATTCTTAAAATTTATATTATATTAAAATAGTAAAAGTAGTATTAAGTATTTAGTATTAATTGATATAAAGTTTTACATTGTATAAATCCTTAAATTATTTTAGATAATAGTATTTAATGTTGCAACAAATATAGTATACTTCTTTAAAATTTTAATATAATCACATATTAAACTTATTAAAATAATAGTAATAGTATAGTTCTTATAATTCTTATAAATTTAATACTTATAATTCCTTTATAAACTAGGCATATAAAAGAAAAACTTGTTAGAATAAAAATTTAAATGATTTAAGTATTTTTTATAAAAGATACACTTAATTTATAAGAATTAAACCAATTTATTTAATAGTTTAATATTCAAATATTTAATTATAGTTATAATTCTTTTAATTTATATTTAATAATATTTATAATAAAATGTGTTAAACTAGCTTATCTATCTTAATATATTAATCTATATATTATACGCCTAGAGATATCATTTTCGAAGTGTATTTTTTTCACTTATTTGCTTTTTTAATTTAAAAAATATGCCTCGAAAATGATATGTCTCAGCGTATAATATATAGATTAATATATTAAGATAGATAAGCTAGTAGCATCTGCAATGCGCAATGTAAAATAAGAATTTATCACTTATTTTATTTTAAATAAAGAATTATAATACTTTACAAATCATGATTCATATCATATTTATTCAAATACACAAAGAGATGTGTACAATACGAATTCATAATGAATGAGAGAATTCATCTTTTATATAAAAAATTTAATATCAATATTAATAGAAGAATTCACTTGAAAAATATATACATCAGTTAAAAATGTTATGTTTCCAAAGATTTTAGTCTTTCTTCTTCTTTATTTTCTTTTGGCGAGTTGCTTTCCTGTCTTCATTTTTTCATAACGATCATATGTAAATGGTGGTGAGATTCTAATTCCATATAAAGACTTAACACTCTATATAGCAACAAATGTTATTCCTGCCCTTTCTCTTGGTCCTATATCAATTGTTGCCTTGGAAAGAGTTAACCCTTGTGATTTGTGGATCGTTAGTGCCCAAGCCAATCATAGGGGCAATTGATGTGTGTGGCCCCTTTGTATTGGTGAAATTGGAATCAAATTTGGAGATGTATCTTCAAAAGGAATTCCAGAGTAATTATCAAATTCAACCATAACATATGTAGGTGGATCTGGTGGGCCACATCCAGGTTTGTATCTGATATTTCTGATGTACCCTAAAGCTCCATTCACAAGACTTGCTTAGTGAACTTACATTTAATTCAGATCAAAACATTTTTACCAACTGAATTATGTTTATATGGAGTTTGATTCAAATGCAGATGAGTATGTATTTGCAGGTCCACTATTGGAGATAGATGAAGGAAACATTATATTATTTGATTATATTATTAGACAAATAATAATATTTTAGTTTATTTATTATAAAAATATAATATAAGTTATGATTAGGGGTCAAACATGGTTAGGTTCAAACTTTTATTAGGGTTAGGGTTAGGGTTAGGATTACTTTTAGGATTAGGGTTTGGGTTAAGGTTAGGTTTATTAATTTTGTTTAGGGTTAGGGTTAGGAGATATAGTTAGAATTAGGGTTAGGTGAAGATTGATTTCCAAACATTTATTAAATAATTTATTAAAAATACAAATTAAATATTAATTTTTTATTTATATAATTATATAAAGTATGTAGAGATTTATCAAGGCATCTAATTTTTTCAATCATGAAGATCATAATCAATTTTCATATATATATATTTAATTGCTATTATCATTTGTATAACATGATTTTTTTTCTAAATCATTTAAAATTTGAAAATAAAAATTGGATAAAATGTGTAAAAAAACTTTAAAAATTTGCTTAAAAATATTGTAACTTATATTTGAAGCACATGTAATATTTCATATAGATTTGGCACACATCCACTTAAAAAATATATTTAATACCACACATTTAAAAAAACCATAATGGAAGTCTTGTATGTTGCCACACATCCTCTTCAATTTTTTTTTTAAAGTCTTCAAAGTTTTTAAATGTAAGAAGTATTGAAGGTCAAATAAGAAGGGATTATAGTAATAACATCTCATTGTAATGGTGTAAATACATTACAAATTCTTCAGCAATGAGATCAGTATTACGACCTTTATTTTCATAGTGATCTTTATATACATCTTTGAGCATATTTGGAAATGCACCTACTATAGTATATGCCTCGTGAACTTTTTTTGCAACAGCTTCCATTGTCATTATTTCCAGTTCCTCAACATCATCATCGATCATTAAGCTTGTATTTTCAATTTCTTTGACAATGTTATTGCAACACTCTAAAACTATTCTTGCACATTTGTCGATAGGGGTTTCAACAAAATCATTTGACCTTATAGAGGAAGTTGGGATTTCAACTATGATTTCTAATTCGTTTCGTGACATTTTTAATTAGATTATTCACTGAAAATAAAAGAACAATAAAATTAAGGTTAGCAAACATAAAGAAAGTGCATTCTATCAAAGTAAGTTACTTTAGATTTAATGGAATTGATATATATAGACACAATTTAATGGAATACAACACCCTCATAAAATAGGGTTGCCTTCTATTTTCTACACATACCATTTCATAGTAATATTCACTTTTAATTGAAAAATATATTAAATTTTGAATCCAAATGAGAATTGAACCCACAACCTTACGATTATAAACAAAACACATTAATCCATTGCACTACATGTTAATTTTGATTTTTTTATGATTACAATTATGTTAATTAATAACTTTTTCAATAAAATTAGTAATAAATAAATAAATTAAAATATATATTAATTTTGAAACCCACAATGAGAGTTGAACCCATAACCCTTCAATTACAAATCAAATATATTAATCCATTGCACTATTTTCTTCTTTTTGTATGTGATATATTAATCACATAATAGATATTTTATTAAAAAATTATTTACTTGCTTATAAATAAATATTATAATGTAAGCATTAAAAACATTTTAATGCAATTAACTTTTTTACCCTAAAAGAATAAAACTAAAAACAATTAATAATACATTTATATTTTACATTAAATTACTTTCTTATTTGTAATTGAAAAGCATTATAATAGAATTACTTTTTTACCCTAAAAAGAATAAAACTAAAAAAATATTTACTTTCTTATAATAGATATTTTATTAAAAATTATTTACTTGCTTATAAAAAAATATTATAATATAAGCATTATGAAATTAACTTTTTTACCCTAAAAGAATAAAACTAAAAACAATTAATAATATATTTATATTTTACATTAAAAAGAATTATAATAGAATTATTTTTTTACCCAAAAAGAATAAAACTAAAAAAATATTTACTTTCTTATAATAGATATTTTATTAAAAATTGATTTACTTATAATAAAACAAATATTATAATGTAACCTACTTTTTTTCTCTCACAGTATTTATCTGCACCTCTGTATTTATTCGCACTATTTGCACCTCTGTATTTATTCGCACTATTTATTCCTGCACCTCTGTATTTATTCACACTATTCCCTATAATAATCTATTTTTTATTCCCACTATTTACTTCCTATTTATATGAGTTCCAAAAGTTATGACTGAAATGATATACTATTTCATATCTCTTTAGTTGTCGGCTTTTAATTAATTAGTTGGAAAATTTATGACGGAAAATATATAATATTTAATAAACGCTTTGGTTGTCGCCTTTTACTTTTTATAAGTTAACATTTTTTTTTTACACAATCACGCTCCACCCATGCTGTCACTGTAGGTTACGCCTCTCGGCATAATTAAACTATTAAAATTTAAATACTTATAAACTCATTTATTAGTGGTATAATTTTTTTAAATTAAGTATTAAGAATAAAATTCATTTTTATAAGACTTAAATAAGAGCAGTAAATTTTAAATTAAAATAATTATAAGTATTAATTTTAAACAATTATTAAAAGATTACAAAACATAAAACAATTATATAAGAATGTGATATTTTCGTAAATATATAAATAATTTATAAAAAAACACTAAATATAATTTAAATTAAAAATATTAAAAAATTGGTAAACATAAAATTTATTTAAATAAGAATATAAAGTTTTATTAGGTACAAAAATAATTTAAAGACAATGGACAATTTTTTAAGATTAAAAAACTGTAAAAACAAACACAATTCAAATTAAAATAAATTAAATTAAAACATTTTCAAAAAATATTAAAATGTTAGTCATATTTTAACCATTTTTATTTATCCTTTATATTATAAAACTAATATTTTTATCACAATTAATTCTTATAAATATACTTTTGTTAAGTCAAAATAATTTTACTAAATCAATATCTTCTTGGCCCATTGTTTTTAAACACAGAATTAAATTAAATTAAATTATTTTATTGTTTTTAATTGTACCGTGGTTCTCATTTAAATTTTAATTTAATTTAATAAAAATCCATTATTATTTAATTGTTATTGGCCAATATCTATTCACAACATTTCTACCGTGAAACGTCGTTACTATTAACATCCACTAAGATTTTCGATGGGAAAGTAGAGTGTCAGATGGAGGTGATGGATAGTCAGAACACGACGACAATAAAATCGTAGAGAAGGAAGCATAAAACCGGCATATCACATGCATAATAGGTACAATCGCATGTAGCCGTGGCCGCATGTGCAAACACAAGAGGCTTGCATTGAAAGGCAAATTGTCACCGGGTACAGAGCGCCTAGATGCTAGGTACAGCCCTTGCTACCAAAGCATCCTGACATTGTCTATATAGGGTGACACAATTTGCACTGGCACCATGGCCGCCACATGCACCCTGCTCAAACCCCTCGCAGAAGCCCCACTACTTCGCTTGTACCCATTGTGCCTCGCTTGTTCCTTGCTAACAATTTTCGCATTCTACTCTCTATAGGTCTTGTCGTCCTATTGCAGTTGTCCCATCACCTCGAAGTCCAACACTCTTCACTCAGAGATGTACGTATTTAATATTTGTAGATAGCTGCAATGCAATAAAAAAAAATTGACTTACAAAAAAAAAAATTTACTTACAATTTTTATTTATTTTTACCATGTTTTAAACAATTAAAAAAGAATGGAATTTTACTAAATTAAATTTAATAAGAACATGGTATAATTAAACACAGTAATTTTTTTGTAATTTAATTTAATTATTGTGTTTTAATAAATTATTTTGACTAAACAAAAAAATTATAAAAAATAATTGCAAAATTAAAAATATTAGTTTTATAATATAAAGGATTAATTAAAAATCGTTAAAATAGTTTTATTTGACTTAAAGTAAAAAATTTTACTGTGTTCTATATTATTTTTAATTTATATAATTTTTTAAAATTATTTTAGAGTTTAAATTAAGTATAATTTGTTTATAATTATGCCGAGAGATGTAACCTACAGTGACAGCACGGGTGGAGCATGAATGTGTAAAAAAAAAATGTTAACTTATAAAAAGTAAAATCCGACAACCAAAGCGTTTATTAAATATTATATATTTTCCGTCATAAATTTTCCAACTAATTAATTAAAAGCCGACAACTAAAGAGATATGAAATAGTATATCATTTTAGTCATAGCTTTTGGAACTCATATAAATAGGAAGTAAATAGTGGGAATAAAAAATAGATTATTATAGGGAATAGTGTGAATAAATACAGAGGCGCAGGAATAAATAGTGCGAATAAATACAGAGGTGCAGATAAATACTGTGAGAGAAAAAAAGTAGGTTACATTATAATATTTGTTTTATTATAAGTAAATAAATTTTTAATAAAATATCTATTATAAGAAAGTAAATATTTTTTTAGTTTTATTCTTTTTGGGTAAAAAAATAATTCTATTATAATGCTTTTCAATTACAAATAAGAAAGTAATTTAATGTAAAATATAAATATATTATTAATTGTTTTTAGTTTTATTCTTTTAGGGTAAAAAAGTTAATTTCATAATGCTTATATTATAATATTTTTTTATAAGCAAGTAAATAATTTTTAATAAAATATCTATTATAAGAAAGTAAATATTTTTTTAGTTTTATTCTTTTTAGGGTAAAAAAGTAATTCTATTATAATGCTTTTCAATTACAAATAAGAAAGTAATTTAATGTAAAATATAAATGTATTATTAATTGTTTTTAGTTTTATTCTTTTAGGGTAAAAAAGTTAATTGCATTAAAATGTTTTTAATGCTTACATTATAATATTTATTTATAAGCAAGTAAATAATTTTTTAATAAAATATCTATTATGTGATTAATATATCACATACAAAAATAAGAAAATAGTGCAATGGATTAATATATTTGATTTGTAATTGAAGGGTTATGGGTTCAACTCTCATTGTGGGTTTCAAAATTAATATATATTTTAATTTATTTATTTATTACTAATTTTATTGAAAAAGTTATTAATTAACATAATTGTAATCATAAAAAAATCGAAATAAACATGTAGTGCAATGGATACCCTATTTTATGAGGGTGTTGTATTCCATTAAATTGTGTCTATATATATCAATTCCATTAAATCTAAAGTGACTTACTTTGATAGCATGCACTTTCTTTATGTTTGCTAACCTTAATTTTATTGTTCTTTTATTTTCAGTGAATAATCTAATTAAAAATGTCACGGAACGAATCAGAAATCATAGTTGAAAGCCCAACTGCCTCTATAAGGTCAAATGATTTTGTTGAAACCCCTATCGACAAATGTGCAAGAATAGTTTTAGAGTGTTGCAATAACATTGTCAAAGAAATTGAAAATACAAGCTTAATGATCGATGATGATGTTGAGGAACTGGAAATAATGACAATGGAAGCTATTGCAAAAAAAATTCATGAGGCATATACTATAGTAGGTGCATTTCCAAATATGCTCAAAGACGTATATAAAGATCACTATGAAAATAAAGGTCGTAATACCGATCTCATTGCTGAAGAATTTGTAATGTATTTACACCATTACAATGAGATGTTATTACTATAATCCCTTTTTATTTGACCTTCAATACTTCTTACATTTACAAACTTTGAAGACTTTTAAAAAATTTGAAGAGGATGTGTGACAATACAAGACTTCCTACTATAGTTTTTTAAATGTGTGGTATTAAATATATTTTTTAAGTGGATGTGTGCCAAATCTATATGAAATATTACATGTGCTTCAAATATAAGTTACAATATTTTTAAGCAAATTTTAAAGTTTTTTTACACATTTTATCCAATTTTTATTTTCAAATTTTAAATGATTTAGAAAAAAATCATGTTATACAAATGATAATAGCAATTAAATATATATATATATATATATATATATGAAAATTGATTATGATCTTCATGATTGAAAAAATTAGATGCCTTGATAAATCTCTACATACTTTATATAATTATATAAATAAAAAATTAATATTTAATTTGTATTTTTAATAAATTATTTAATAAATGTTTGGAAATCAATCTTCACCTAACCCTAATTCTAACTATATCTCCTAACCCTAACCCTAAACAAAATTAATAAACCTAACCCTAACCCAAACCCTAATCCTAAAAATAATCCTAACCCTAACCCTAACCCTAATACTAATACTAATACTAACCGTAACCCTAATCCTAACCCTAACCCTAACCCTAATAAAAGTTTGAACCTAACCATGTTTGACCCCTAACCATAACTTATATTATATTTTTATAATAAATAAACTAAAATATTATTATTTATCTAATAATATAATCAAATAATATAATGTTTCCTTCATCTATCTCCAATAGTGGACCCGCAAATACATACTCATCTGCATTTGAATCAAACTCCATATAAACATAATTCAGTTGGTAAAAATGTTTTGATCTGAATTGCATGTTGGTCAAAAATGTTTTGATCTGAATTACATGTAAGTTCACTAAGCAGGTCTTGTGAATGGAGCTTTAGGATACATCAGAAATATCATATACAAACCTGGATGTGGCCCACCAGATCCACCTACATATGTTATGGTTGAATTTGATAATTACTCTGGAATTCCTTTTGAAGATGCATCTCCAAATTTAATTCCAATTTCACCAATACAAAGGGGCCGCACACATCAATTGCCCCTATGATTGGCTTGGGCACTAACGATCCACAAATCACAAGGGTTAACTCTTTCCAAGGCAACAATTGATATAGGACCAAGAGAAAGGGCAGGAATAACATTTGTTACTATATCAAGTGTTAAGTCTTTGGATGGAATTAGAATCTCACCACCATTTACATATGATCGTTATGAAAAAATGAAGACAAGAAAGCAACTCGCCAAAAGAAAATCAGAAGAAGAAAGACTAAAATCTTTGGAAACATAACATTTTAAAGTGTTGTATATATTTTTCAAGTGAATTCTTCTATTAATATTGATATTAAATTTTTGGTATAAAAGATGAATTCTCTCATTCATTATGATGGAATTAGAATCTCACCACCATTTACATATGATCGTTATGAAAAAATGAAGACATGAAAGCAACTCGCCAAAAGAAAATCAGAAGAAGAAAGACTAAAATCTTTGGAAACATAACATTTTTAAGTGATGTATATATTTTTCAAGTGAATTCTTCTATTAATATTGATATTAAATTTTTGGTATAAAAGATGAATTCTCTCATTCATTATGAATTCCTATTGTACACATCTCTTTGTGCATTTGAATAAATATGATATGAATCATGATTTGTAAAGTATTATAATTCTTTATTTAAAATAAAATAAGTGATAAATTCTTATTTTACATTGTGTGTTGCGGATGCTACTAGCTTATCTATCTTAATATATTAATCTATATATTATACGCCGAGACATATCATTTTCGAGGCGTATTTTTTAAATTCAAAATGCAAATAAGTGAAAAAAATACACTTTGAAAATGATATCTCTCGGCATATAATATAAGATTAATATATTAAGATAGATAAGCTAGTATTTAAATATCCAATTATATATTTACAAATATACTAAATTTTAATCACTTTTAAAGAATTGTAAAAAAAATTTAATAATTTTTGGAAAAATCTTTTCATTTTTTAATTTTTAATTTTATTTTTTTGTATTTATAGGGTTTATTATTTAAAAGAAAAATAATACTATCTTATTTAGTGATTTTATTTATATTTGTTGGGACACTAAATCTTATATAACTCATTCTTAAAATTTATATTATATTAAAATAGTAATAGTATTAAGTATTTAGTATTAATTGATATAAAGTTTTGCATTGTAGAAATCCTTAAATTATTTTAAATAATAGTATTTAGTGTTGTAACAAATATATTATACTTCTTTAAAAGTTTAAATATAATCACATATTAAACTTATTAAGATAATAGTAATAGTATAGTTCTTATAATTCTTATAAATTTAATACTTATAATTCCTTTATAAACTAAGAATATAAAAGAAAAACTAGTTATAATTAATATTTAAATGATTTAAGTATTTTTTTATAAAAGATACACTTAATTTATAAGAATTAAACCAATTTATTTAATAGTTTAATATTCAAATATTTAATTATAATTATAATTCTTTTAATTTATATTTAATAATATTTATAATAAAATGTGTTAAATTATAAACAAATTATACTTAATTTAAACTCTAAAATACTTTTAAAAAATTATATAAATTAAATTTAAATCGTTTCTAAATAATATAAAACACAGTCAAATAAAACTATTTTAACGATTTTTAATTAATCCTTTATATTATAAAACTAATATTTTTAATTTAACAATTATTTTTTATAATTTTTTTGTTAAGTCAAAATAATTTATTAAAACACAATAATTAAATTAAATTAAATTAAATTACAAAAAAATTACTGTGTTTAATTATACCATGTTCTTATTAAATTTAATTTAGTAAAATGCTATTCTTTTTTAATTGTTTAAAACATGATAAAAAAAAAGTTAAAAAAAAATTGTAAGTCAGAAAGAAATTATTGCATTGCAGCTGTCTACAAATATTAAATAGGTACATCTCTCCAGGATGAATAAGCATATCCATTGTACTTGCCTGATTGCAGAGTGAATAGTGTCGGACTTGGAGGTGATGGGACAACTGCAGCACGACAACAAGACCTGTAGAGAGCAGGAAGTATGGAAACCCGCTAGCAGAGACAAGCACGGGCACAACAGGTACAAACAGGTACAAACCGTAGCAGAGGCTTGCAGGGTTTGCACGGGTGCAGCCATGGGATGGCCATCGATGTCCCGGTGCAAATTGTCACCTGCATAGACAGTGCCAATATTTGGAGCGCTTATAGATAAAAACAATGGAGGACCCTAAAGTTGAAAGAAGAGATTTTTCTACACTTTTTTGGTTAATTTTTCCACCGAAAAAACAATCGTCTTCATCTTATTTGCAGTTGTCCACATGCAAACACAAACCAATATGCATGTGATTCACCACCCCTATGCTGGCAGCCATACTATAATCAAAAATAATTTCACATCAAAAAACAGAACACTACAATCGAATCAAAGATTTAATCCTATTTGTCAGTCGAGGACATTAATGTGGGCAGTGAACATTGCCAATGAGCGTCATTTATAGTACTTTTTGACAGATGTACTGATTCGTGATAACAGCGGACATTTTTTTCCTCAAAATTTCGAACCCTTTCCAGTGGACTACACTCAATATAGGCAGCCTTTTGTAATGTGACAAGTACTATCTCAGAAACTTTTTGAGACCATATTTTTGTGTGTGAGATGTATTGTAACTTGCAAAGGATCCGGAAAGAAGTTGGCTATTATTTGTGGATCGTGGTTACTGTAAAGGAAGAATGCGGGTTTTGCTTTTGCTGTATGAAATTGTTGGACTGGCTGTACTGTGCGAGGGGGCCTGCAACTTTCCTGCAATATTCAATTTTGGGGACTCTAGCTCTGATACAGGGGCCATTCATTTTGTCTTTCGTATAATATGCTTGCTGAGAATCGTCCCTATGGAAGAACATTCTTTGGACGGCCATCTAATAGGTACAGCGATGGGAGATTGTCCATAGATTTAATGGGTATGTATATTCATCTTGCTACAATCCAAATGTTTTTGTGTATCAGTTCTTAAAAAAAAAAAATTATGTGAAGTAAATTTTCAAAACCCATCTTTTTTGAGTATATGTTCCCAAGTCTTTCATGCACACTAACTGGTTTGTGATAAACCTGCCTTTTACCGCTAATTTTGATACTAGGAATCTATTCATCTGAAATGTGAAATAAAAAATATACACATTTCTTATGAATGTACCTACTTTTTCAAGTTCTATTTTGATTGTATATCAAATACCCACAACAAATTCAGAAATATATCTAGATAACAGCTTGTTTTCTACCATGCGTGACACAGTCAGATACAGAGCTGCACACAGCGAATTATTTGGGCTTTTGCACTCCAACAAAAATATATTTCAGTAAGTACCATTACTAACATGCACTACCACATTCTTGATGTTAGTAGAAACAGCCATTCACAGAGTTGTGATTATAAAGACCAACTATGACTTATGGCTTTGAAAACAGCTAAACCCAGAGTCCCAACTCCCACTACACTTCATAATCCAAGTAGAAAAAAGCTGCAGGTTATCCAGTTGTATCAGCATTGTCCAGAAGATGCCATTGCCCATACCTATAGCCCCTAAGAATATAATGGTTTACTGTTTTAAGTTAGGTATATCTACAAGTAAAACTTAGTCAATAAACCAGTCCAGAAATCACTAGGAGGTCACGGGTTCAACTAGCTTGGAATTAACTTACTGGTCTGCTAAAACATGCTAAGTCACCTTGGTTAATACAGTTTTAAAAAGGTACCATAAGTAACTTGTAGAATTCAAATGTCTTTTATCTTTCATTTATTTCTACCACTTACATGATTACATGTCTTTAAATTTGTAGGTTTTATCTTGGAGGTTATTGTTGATGGGATTGCTCTTTAGGGATAATATTCACCAATTGATTTGAAAAAGGAAAATTTGTTATAAAAATATTGGGCATTTCATTGAAGAATCGCCTCATTTTCTATATGTTGATGGGATTGCTCTTTAGGGATAATATTCACCAATTGATTTGAAAAAGGAAAATTTGTTATAAAAATATTGGGCATTTCATTGAAGAATCGCCTCATTTTCTATATGTTTCTTTTCTTCAAGAATTTTGCAAATTGGTTTAATGAAATTCACAAAATTATAATCTTCTGTGATTAGAATTTTTCAAATTGGTTTAATAAAATTCACAAAATTATAATCTTCTGTGATTGGTTACACCAGCCTTGTGTTGCTCCTCTTAGCTATGAAATTCTTGTTCCTGAATCTTGTTTACCATTCATTAATGAATATAATATATTTGGAGTCAGAGCTACGTTGAACTATTTTGGTTATTTTGAGGACTTTAATATAATTTATTTCTTGTTTCTTACTTTAACTTTTCCTTAGATGTCATGTTCGAACTTATACCTGACCTAAATCCCAAAAGAATCCTAACAAAAATATACATATTACATACTTTTAATACAAAACAAAATCATTTCATTCATATATGTTTTATAGAAATTATAGATTCATTTCATTCATATATGTTTTATATTTCAATTTTATTTTCCCCCAAAAATATTAATCTCAACGAATCACCAAATGCAAAAAAAACTTTGAGATTTTTAAACAGGCTCACCAATGCACAACTACACTTGATCTTGTACCCTTGCTTTTGGTAAGTTTACAACTCTTTCAAAATTTAGAACCACCTGAACACTTTTTAAAGTCACATTGTTACATTTCTCAGTTTCAGTTCCATTATTCCCTCTTTAAGTCCTAGAAATTGTTTCTGTTAGGCTGCCAACTAATATGCACGTTTACATATTTTTCTTTTCATTCAAAAAAATTCAAAAAACTGTTGGATAGGAATAGAGAATTTTTTTAAGCATTCCAGCAAATGCTGAAATGTTTCATGTAGTTTTTGCCTTCTTCCCAGATGCTGGCTACAGTGCATTTCAACTTTTTGAAAGTTTACCGGTACTACATTTTAACTTTCCCAAAGTTTTCAAGAAGTATCTACTTGTTTAAATACCATTTTCTTTCATTTCCCTATTTCATGTCATTTCCTTAGGAAGTCTCTTCAAAGATTTCCATGGTTTCTTGACCTAGTCATCCCCACTTCAAGATTTACATTGACAATGTTATCAATTACCTGTGACTGGTTCTCAGTATAATATAAAATATATTTCTTTTGGGCATCCTGGCAGTATCGAACCATGACACATTTTTAATAATCACTTAACAGGTTAACACGTTAGTTTTAATGTTCTCTAATTACGTTGGATCAACTTTGAAAAGAATGTGAATTTATGATGTATATTTAATGACTGCCCAACAATAGAACTCAAAGCTAGCTTTGTATCCATTCTCATAAGAATGAGTCATAAATGGTACTCAACTCTCTTGGTACATGCATCTATTTGACATTTATCCCTTATATTTTAAATTTTCAATATTAGAAAATATAAGATTCTTTTAATGTACTTGGCCAAACTATACTTACCTGATCAGCAGGATTTCTAAATAGTTGGTAAACATTTTATTAGGAATCAATATGATCTCTAAGTAGTCAGCCTTTGATTGTTTATCCTTGATGATCCATCGGCTTACATATTATTACGTTTAACTATCATAATTTCTCAAAACCTCGTGTACATAATTCTTCATCGATTCATGTGCACATTAAGTATCATATATACACTATGATTCAGGGAGATAAAAAAAACATTCCTAAAGCCTACTCCACTGGCATAAATAAATATTATGATAGCTACTATGGTATACATTAATTGTGAGTGAAATGCATTCCAAACACTTTTGAACTATTGTTTTGTTATTTTTTATTGATGGTTTTAACATATATATTTTTAAGACTATTGTGGTTTTTTATTACATTATTATTTCAGATGTTCCATTTTTTTTTGTTGATTTTTCAAATGGGTTTTTTTTCTCTTAATTTTGAAATATTGATTATGATGCTCAATGTTAATCATGGTAGAAGAAAATAGGTTCAAAGTCTAATTTATGTAAAAAATATACTTTTTCATTCAATACAATATCCATATATAAATGATATTCATTATGTTTTGTTTCATTCCCATTAATTTCTATGTACAAAAAAAAGTGTTTTTTTTTTATTTTAATTTTAACATATCTAAAAAATATTTAGTAAAAAAAACAAATAACGTCTCCAAATAGAATTTATTTTGACATTGTTTATATATATTATAATATAACATAGATATAAAATTCTACCTTTTGATGTTCTTTAAAATAAAATTTCAATAATCAATTTCAAAGATATATATCTCAATGTATGTAATATTAATAATATACTTTAATCATATGTTATAATAAGAATGCAATATATTATTGCAAATAGAATTATATACAAACACTAAATAATAGTGATGTTAAATATATTATAATATAAAAATATAAATATGTTTATCCGTATTATTTATTTAGATTATAAAATAAGATAGACAAACTAATATCTATATATATTATAATATATAATGATATAGTATATAATATATAATATAATTAGACTATGTAATAATATTATATATAATAATTTTTTATCTAATTATTAATATAATAACAATATAATATAAATTATTAATGTCTATATAGATTATATTAAATCAAATTATATTAATATTTTTTATTATATAATTAATAAAATGTAGAAATAAAAATATTTGGGGTTTTAGAGTTTAAAGGATTCTTGAGATGTAGACGTGATTTTGCAGCCTTTTAGACGAAAACATTGGATACGAGTTAAAATGTGTTTCGAACGGGCGGGAAGGTCTTTTTTTTTCCATTTCTGACCAACACACTTTTGAGAAGTCTGACATACAGTTACCATTTGTAGGGCGGCTGCTGGGGCAGTGTACCCGCATGGGGTATGGGCTATGCCAGATCATCCATGGATGGATAGCCGTTGCCGCCGAATTGAACCATGCGCTTACATATTTTTAATCAGTTCTAAACTTCTGCAGTCCAGATCCCTGTCTTTGTTTTGAGGCCTATTTTTTCTCCAACGCAAGCGACGCCCTCACTCTTCTCCGAGTTCTTATGCTGACCACTCTCGTGAAGTCCTCCCTTCGGTCTCACCCTGGAAACAAAGCAACGCTGCTCGTGCTATTCAACCTAGAAACAAAGCCACACCGCTCCTGCTTTCCAAACGTATTTCTCCCTCTCGTCATGTTCAGTTCTCCTGTTCGACTTGCTCCAATCTTGTTCCTTCTAAAAGCAAGCCAGTTCCGATGAAGTCCGCCTGTTCTTCGACCTCAAATCATGCTCCTGCGCAAGGCGCGCCTATTCTGAAGATGTCTGTAAGTTCTGCGTGCTCAAATCATGTTCATCCGCCAGGCTTGGTCCCTTTCTCAGTTCGATCGGGCTCTCCTCCACATTTATCAACTTCTTCTCCTGTTAGTCATGGCTCCCCAAAAGTTTCCTCTGGTCATCAGGCTCCTCTCGACCTCTCCCTGCCAGTCGAGCTTCACTCCAACGGCTCTCCTTCGCTGCCAGGTACGGTTGACGCCTCTCTCTCTTGTCAACGTTCTCTGAATTCTTTTCAGAATATTAATTGTGCTTTGTCCTCCTCGGATCTGTTGAATAGTCGTCGAGCCCTTCAAGATCTTGTCCTTTCATCTAATCCCCCTCGTTCCCCTCCTCCTTCCTTGCACGTGGCATCCCCGTCGGATTCGGTCAACTTAGCTCAACCTCTGTATCTTCTTTTCACTCCAATCATATCATGATCTCTTCCAACTCAAGTTCCCTTCCTCTCCTCTCTAACACACCTTAACCCCTCTCACGTCAATCTATTGACAAGGGGAGGAAAAACTCGTTGTCAACCTTTCCAATGTTCGCTTGGATCAAGGAGCTTTCAACCTCCTCGATTTATCCCTCATCATGTTTTTCTTATTGAGATTGAAAATTCAATCCGCTCCCTCTCCTCTGTGGTTGCTGAAGAAGTCCGTCAAGACTGCGCTGTTGCTCTTAGAAATGCTAAACCTCCTAAATGCAGTATTTCGAAATCCGATCGCCTTGCTTTTTTCAATCTTTTAAATAATCGTGACAGTTATTACAAAAGCTTTTTTCAATCTTTTAAATAATCGTGACAGTCATTCCTTTGTTTTTAAGTTTCGTTGTTTTCTTTGTTTAATTTTTTTTTTCTTTGTTTTTTTTTCCTTGTTTTCTTTTTAAATCTTTTAGGTCTCTTTCCTTTGTTTTCTATTCTTCTCTTTTTAATATTAAATCTTTATGTTTAAGCTTAACCTAGCATTTCTCTTGAATTTATTTGTAATTCTTATTTAAATTTTATATTTGTAATTTTTAAATTCTTTGTTCTTGTAATTTGTAATTAATAATGAACTTTTAATGTAATTTCAAATTATAATTTGTAAAATCTTTGAATTTTATTTATTAAAAGAATAATCAAGAAAGGTTTTTCTTCTTATATAAGCTAAAAAACTTATTTAAAAAGAAAAGAAATTCTTAAAAATCTATTTTTTTGCAATTCTCTTTTAAATTTTATTTTATTCTTGAGATTTTAAAATTTCTTTTTAAATTAGTTTTTTGTCTTTTGATTTTATAAATTAGCTTTTTTTTCTTCTAGTTTTTAGTTTTCTTTTTCTTAGATATTCTTTCTTTTCATTTCTTTTTTCTCTATTTCTTAAATAATCCATATAAAAAATTTATTTAAAAAGAAAAGAAATTCTTTAAAATCTATTTTTTTTAATAATTTTTAAAAATTTTATTTTCCTGGTTTTCATATTTTGTTATTTTTAGAAGTTTTCTAAAGTTTCTTTTTAAATTAGTTTTTTGTCTTATGATTTTATAAGTTAACTTTTATTTCTAATTTTTAGTTTTCTTTTTCATAAATACCTATTCTTTCTTTTCTTTATGATTTATTGTGTTGTTAGTTCAATTTTTTTTTTCTTTATTTGTTTGATCCTTTTAGTAATTATATTTTTCTTTGTTCATCTTATGTTTTTTTTTTTTTCTCTCTTCGAATCCTTAATTTATTTTCTTTCTTAATTCTATGTAACCTCTCCTCTTCTCCTATCTCTTTATATCCTGGCTTGGTCTCTAATCTACCACTTTTATCTCTCAGCTCTCTTCATCATGATGATGGATCACAGAGTGTGATCTGAAACTTGATGCAAATAAATTTCACGTAGTCAAATCTAAAAAAACACACTGATTCAATATAGACCATGGAAATCTAATATCTTTAATATTTTGAACTTTGAATTGTTAAAAATTAATATATTAATTCTGATTTTTCATTAAATTATTATTTTTGGTTGTTTCAGCAAAGCAATGTCTCTTTACCGTTCTCATATTTCCTTCTAAACCCCCTATTTTTGATGCAGAGTAGAGAGAACGCTGGGACAAAGGCCGGTGAACTGAGGATAACATCTGTAGAATGCATTTGCTCAAATGTTCTGCAACCTTTTCAACAAATTCGTATTATGTATACCTGCAATCATGGTGACATTTCTTGAGGGTTTTCTGTTAAACAATTCAAATGCTCAGTTGTCCATGCGTCTACATATCATGGATTTCATGGCAGATTCTGCAGAGAAGTAGCAATTTTGGTAATAATGTGAGGGATGAAAATGGGAGGAGTAATTCATTGAGTGGACTTCAGAAGTTCATAGGAAACTTAGAGAAGGTGAGGAGAATAAGAGAGTAATTATAGCTGTTGTATCCATCATAGCTGGAATATATAGGTCAGAACTTGCTATTTATATTTTCTGGACTGAGTTAGCTTTATAATTTTCATTATCTGAGTTTCAAGCTTGTGTTCTGATGTTTATATGTCTAACTAAGTTCTTTACTGAAACTTTTGTGTGGATTCAAACTCAAAAATAATTAATTCTAATTTCTGAATTTTTAATCCAAAATCATCAGTATTCAATGTAATTTGGCTAGTTTCAATCCCATCTTTCTATCCCTATGAGTAGAATAAATATCAAGCAGACCATTCATGAGATTGATCATTCACCAGTCGTAGACTCCTGAGATGATATTTTATTTATCAAATTTTCTAATGCAATTATGCTTTATCACTGAAGCTGATGTTAACATGTAGGAGGCAAAAAATGCTTTTGAACATGCATCAATAGGAGTAACTTCAGAGAATGGAGCTTCTAAGCTGAATGATAAGATTTCCCAGAGACTGATGCTAAGGTCTGTTCTTTCCTAGTATGTACTTTTGAAGAATTTCATAACAGTATTATGTCTTATGTAACGTAGGTGTAACTTAATAAAAAAAAATGAGTTGGCTTGAGCTAATAATTACATTCCGGGATATTTCTCATTTCTTTGCAAAATCTAGAAGATTGGAGAGTGTGGGCATGCTGACAGAATATTTCTAACTTAGAAAAATTGTTTAGAGCAATTAGGTTATAAATATTTTGTAGCTAACTACTTTGAGAAGCCTTTTGTACTATTGATTAGTGTAGAGCAGTTGTTTACATAATAGTGGGGTGACATTGATAACTTGGAAAGGATGGCACAAATATTAAAGGCAGAAAAATGGTGTTTCAAAATTTTATCTTTTTTTCATGTTTGTTTATGTTAGCACTGATGGTTCTCTTTATATTAACTTGTAAATTAGTTGTTGAAGTTGTGAAGGATGCAACTAACTTACAAAGTTGACAATTCTTGTCAAAATTCATTGTTTACTCACTAGGACTTAACATGCTTGTTCAAATGTGTCTTTGTATTTTTTATGTGTCTATATTTACTGGCACATAATGACATGGCTGGGTTGAGTAATGTTTATTCAATATGGTTTATCGGGCAAATGACATGGCTGGGTTGAGTAATGTTTATTCAGTATGGTTTATAGGGCAAAGTGAAAAAAAGAAGCAAAAAGCTTATCGTGTAAGTTTGAGAGTAGGAATATAACTTCATAGCAAGTTGTTTCATTGACCACATGTCTGATGTTTATATTTTGCCTTATCTCTTAATACCCTCTATTTTCATATGGAGGATTATTTTATCCTGATCGATGTTGATGGATTTTCAGAGTGCAATGAATTTATAAGTGAGTTTTTTTAATCTTTTTTATTTTTATTTTTCTTCAATGGCATTCTGGTAAAATCTGAGGCATCTAATATCCAAGTGTGATATAACATTGCATTTTCTCAATTGAGATCATATGCTGCTGTTTCATATGTTATGTATCATATATTAGTTTCTAACTACATGCTTCCTTCTAATCCTTGAGCTTACATTTTGGTAGTATAAAGAGTTGTGTGTAATATGGGTGTGGGATCTTTGTTATACATATGCTAGGTTTAATGTAAGTTGCCATTGATTTTGAAGATTATTCTTTTTGAATAAACAAAAAGCATGGTCCTTCCAATCATGAGCATTTAGGAGCTTCACTTGCTTCATTTGCTACTAGCTTTGAAAAATGTTGGTCCATTATTTTATTATTGATCATAATGTTCTATGACCACTTTTAACTTAAACTGTCAAGCATCTAATACAAGTATGAAGTACACTTGATATGCAGGTGAAAGTGGGAAAAGGAAAAAACCAAAAAACCTGAATTGCTTGATGCAGAAATAATATTCGGTGGGCTGACACAAGCAAAAATGAAAAAAGCTGCAGAGAAAGAGTTTGAAATGGCTTTACAGGACATAATTATGGAAGAGACCAAGGAAAAGAAAAATGTGGTGAAAGCATACGTTTATGATACACATAAAAAGGTATCATTTTATTGAGATTTTTTTCATTTAATTGTTTGGTTATATATTTCATCAATTGATAATTTTTTACTTTATAAATTCATAGCTTAATATAATTTCCTAGGAGAGTATATATTTGTATATATGAGATTAAGATCAACTTTGCAATTGAAAAACAAAACAAAGAAATGGAATAATTTTATCATACATATGCTGGAAACTTACTGTATGATGTTCATATATGGTATCTTTTTATTCTTCATTTTCTTATATTTCAGATTGAAGTTTTGGTATGCAAGAGTTTGTATTTGAAATAAGGATTTTGGTACCTATCTTGCTAAGGCATGGATGCATGTTTTGGTTTGCTTTAATAGATGTTAAGTTTGTTTCCTCCTACTTTGAACTATTTTCTCTATCGGGCAGTTTGGATGAATTGAAGATTCTCACCACATTGTCCAAATGAGTAGGAAAATTTTGTAATATATTTTGAAAGATGAAAAAAAAACCATGTATAGGTCTTGTGGGATTTTTATGTCTATGTGAACTTCACCCTTTAAATAGTCATTCAACTTACATGGTTTTTCTTTCTTTGTGGGAAATGTGTGCTCATGTGCATTTGTAGGATTTTTCATGCGGTCTTCCCTTGAACACATGTTGATAGTTTTTTTTGCAAGTAACAAATTTTGAAATTGACTAAGTGAAGTATTTGTGGGTTGATGGGGTCCAACTTGCTACATTTGTACAATGATGATGTTAGGATGATTTCATCTCATATGAAGATCGCCAAATCCATTAATGACATCATGATGATGTCATGTTGATGCCATCATTTTTGACATCATCAAAAGAGTTTTCCATTTAAAACAAACATGCTCCACAAACACTAAAGTTCACATGTAGATCATTTTTTTTGCAATAGGCAAATGATGATCAGTTTTCTGCATAAGTCAGATGTATGTTGAAAGTCCACACAAGCATTAAAGGAAAGATGGAATATTTTGTGGGGACTACTGTGTGAACCAAATAATGTTTCAAGTTGAATTTGACCTGATGGTGGTCATTTCCCTACAAGTTTGGATGATAGAAAAATCTTTTCAAGTGTTGGTCTTGTGGGAATTTTGGATGCATTGAGTATTGTGAGAATTTTTGTGCTTGATGGACCTGTCTTGATGGAGGTTATAGTTTTTCCTTGGCCCAATCGAGGTCAAATTCCCACATTTGGAGTTTTTAGGTTTTTGATGGTCATTTGGACATTGCAAAGAAAGTAGTAGGGTCTAGATATGTCCAATCATGACTGAATTCCCATAGTTGGGGTTTCAATATTGATTCTTTTCTAATCAAGATTGTGACTTCTTTCATGAGCTTATTCATTCATGCCACATCTTAATCCAGGTTAGATTTATGCATCCACATGGGGTCATATTTCCCTAACATGTAAAAGTGAGTTGAGTGATTCTTAGCTACCTCTATTAATGCTCAACCACCATTTTAGTTTTCTTTGCTTCAATCAAATGACATTCCCTAACAATATTTATGGAGTTTTAGCATGGATTTAGCAGATTTGGTGGTGCCCATTTTTTAGTGAATTTCATGGGCAACTTTGTTGTTTCTTGCACTCAACCCCATGAATAATCAATGTAGATGTATTGTGTGGGTTAGGGAATGCTCTTTCATGCCTTTTTGTAATTAGATCATATTTGTGGAGGATAGATGTCATTTGGGTGTTGGAGGAAGTTGCAACTAGTTTTCACTTGTCCTTGTGCGACCCTCTAATAGTTTGCAAATTTCCTAGCCATGAGTATATCTACCCTCGTGTCTATTTTTCAAAGAGATATATTAGATAGAGGATGAAATATACAAAGAGAAGTAGTTATAGAGCTAACAAGAAAAGATATTCATTAGAAGCCTTAGGTTTCAAATTCTAAGTTTGGGTACATGATATTTTAAAAATGTAAAGATTTATATTTGTCTAAAACTTTGAGATAACACTTGCAACCTTTGTAGATTGACTAATCAATAATATAATCAACCTTCAATTAGTTTCTCCACATATTTGTTATGCATTTTTGGATATGTGTTATTTAGTTGACCAACCAAGGGATTGTAAAATACTTGCAAAGCATTTTTAAGGTATCTTTTAGCATAATAAAAGGAATGTATTTGCATAATTTTGGGTTATTAAGTATACTCTCGTGATATTCTCCAACTATTTTTGGTTTTCCTAAATGTATGTGTAGAGCCTAGCTTGCTTATGCATTTTGGAAAATTAAGTATTTTTTGATGTGTTGGTAAATGCATCACCTTTTTTTCAACTATTTCAAGTTCTTTTTGAACACATAGACTTTTTTATCAAATTAGATAAGGCACCTTTCTATAGTTGATTTTTTCTCCTAACATACTCAACACACTCAAACTCAAACAATTAAAACATCTTTAATTTCCCTCAGTGGGTATGTTCTGCTGCCATGTCTAAATATTTATAACAACCAATAAGGGTTATCATAAAAACTCATTCATTTATAAGTATATGGAAAATTATCTGTTAAGAAGGTTCTCATCCTCACATCTCCAAACTAGCACATAAGTATATTGTGACATCAGTATTTAGATACATTGTGCAATGGGTATAGTTTATTTACAGTAATTGCTTAGTCTTTTAATCATCAATCCAATACCTTAGGGAAAACCCCCTTGGTCTTGCAGAGCCAGAAGTGAAGGAGTTATTATCTAGCTCAACAATTGGTCCTTAGTTGCCCAATGTAAAGATATTTTGTGGTGATCTTGCCATGTTTGACACACCTAGCACCTAGAATATTATCGGGCCTTAGGGATTTGAGGCTTACCACTTAGATCACCAATAGAAGAAAAAAGGGTTTATTCAAGAAATTGTCAAAATTCTAAAAATATAAGATATGCTTGATTATAAATTCTATAGGTAATTATTAATAATTTTCTACATATAGTATGTTTGAAATCCTAATGGACACACTAATTGAAAATCATCCAGAACTCTCAAAAAAATTGGCCTTTTCTAAATATGAAAGGTGTGTCACACTCTATGCTTCACTAGCAAGTTAAACATAATTGAATTTCATATTTTTTGACTAAAGTTAGGTTGGATAGAAAATTACTTCTTAATGTTTTTAAAAATTTATATTAAAAAATTCATAACTAATTTTTACTAATAAAAAAATTCAAAAAAATATGTGTCATATCTGAGCATGTGTCCTTTACTTATATTTAAAGTTAAAAAAAAATCTCATACTTAGGCTTGTTGGAATGAAAACTACCTTGTTTGTTCACAAACATTAGTAACACTTCATTGATTTTTCTAATTTTCACCAAATAAGTTTGATTTCTTCACAAAAAAGAAGCCTAAAAACTACATTCAATTTTCTACAAATTCTATTCACACATATTTTTTAAAATTGTGTAGATAACCTATTCAAAATTTCATATGATGTTTCTTAAGTCTATTTTTTAGCAGTTTTATTACTACTTAGAGGTATTGTTTGGCCCATGATGATCTTTCACTCAGCCACCACACTATCATGATTATTACACTAGAATTGTGCAAGCACCAAGACGAAATGACACTTGTGTGAGATAAGACAATAGTGCCTTATGAAGGTGGTACATAGCTATGGTTCCTTGCATAAGTATGATCAATTTTTGGCATTTATGAAAGATCATGGGGATGTGCCCATAGAGGTGCCACACTTGTGTGGAATTTGCAAAGGGGAAAAGGAATAGGCTTGTAAAGGAGGTACACAATTGTATCAATTATGTGAGCAAATGCATATAAGGAAAAACCATGGGGAGGGTGCTATAAACTATGGTGCTAACATGGAAGGAAAGGTGGAATAAGAGAAACTAATGAGATGTGGGTTTGGTGTAGGATGATTTTCCCATGTTATGGTCACAAGAAAGGAACTCAGTGGTATTAAAACTATTATGGGAGTTTGAGGAGGAAAATGATTATTTTCTAATATTCATTGGGTTATATGGTGTGGCCATGATGTGTGAGGTGAAAGAATACCAAGTGATGATAATCGTAGAAAAAAAAATCATATTTTAAGACTTACACCTTTTATTTTTCTTTAATAGGGGAGATGATATTGATAATAGAGGATATGTGGCACATCCTATGGATACCCATGGCAAGGGAAATAGTCTATTGGTGAGGAAATGATTTTTATGTAAACTTGGAATGAGTGATATGGTGGAGGGATGTCCAACTACATGTAATGCGCTTCTAATTGGATGCATGTCTTATGAGGATCTAGTTCACAAGCTACCATTAGTGCTAATGGGTCTTGTTAGCAGTGTCTTTCTACCATAAAAGATAGGGAGGTTCTTCTAGATGGAACTTGTAGAATAAATAGAAGATATGTTGGAGAATGGAAGTGTACTTTGGTATAACTATACACAATTATGTATTTAGTGGTGTATTAGGGAGGGTAGCATATTGCACCATCCACACTACTCTAGGTTTAGGATTTAGAGTGCATAATACTATGGAAACCAAAGGGGATGAGATAGGACAGGTATCCGTAACATCCATATGTATATAAATGTGCATAGAAGAGGGGTTTAAAGATAGGAACCTAAGAGAGTTGGGGCTCTACAGGATAATTTCCACCAGATATGTCACCATAGGATAAGAAAACACTTTTTTGGGAGTCCCTACCTTATACACTAATGCAGGAGAGCTACACAAAATTAGGAGAGACGATATTGTTAGAAGAGTAGTATATGAGCATGAGAGGAGATATACCTAGGGAAGCTTATGAAGGGACATCTGCTAGTCATAACTCAATAGAAGTTACCACCAATAAATTATACTTGGTAGGACTTTGTTAGTCAACTGTTCACAAGGATACAATGCAATGTACTAAACAATGTGCCATATGTCAAAAGGTGGGAAGACCTACTAAAAGATATGAGATAGCCTTGCAACCAATCCTAGCTTGAGTACTATTTGAAAAGTAGGCCATACACTTCATAAGGCCAATAGACCCATTGACAAAACTTTCAAAATCTAGATTCATTGTAATAGGAGTTGAATACTTGACTAAATGGGAAGAAAAAAAATCCACTAGAGATTGTATAACAAAAACTACCACAAATTTATATATGAGAATATCATCACAAGTTTTGGCTACCCAATTAGTATACTAATGATCAAGGGAAACAATTTATAAATAAAGTCATTATAGAGATATTGAGTGGTTTCATGATAAAACACAACAAAATAATTCCCTACCATCCTTAGGAAAATGGAGCAAGTGAGGCTCTCGATAAGATAATAAGTACTACTCTGACCAAAATATGAAATAGTAACAAAATTGATTGGGATGTTAAGATACTAGAACAATACTATGGGCATACAAAAAAATATATAATAGGTCTACAAAGCTCACTCCATTTCAATTAGTGTACATACTAGACACAATTTTGCCCCGAAACTTCATAATTGCTAATATTTGCATTGCACTCACTATGTAGATTGGTGAAGAAGAATATTTAAAGAAAAATATAGAAGAATTGGAGAAACTAGATTAAAATAGATTTTTGGCAATCTACCATCAGAATATAGAATATAATAGATAGAAGGCTTGGAAAGATAGAAGGCTTGGAATGACAAAAACTTGGCATATATAAATCTTCCACGAAGATGATATGGTCTTATCTATGAATGTAAGTTCAATAAATAAGGAAGCTAAAGGTTAGATGGTTGTGCCCATACAACATTGATGACATATTAGAATCTAGAGCAGTCAAACTTAGAAGAATTGACACTAAAGTATTACAATGTTATGTTAGTGGTGTAGGATTGAAATATTACCATAAATTATTAAGATGAAAGGGAAAAATTAATAAACCATATACTATTTGTATTATATGCATTATAACTATATTATAGATGTAATATAAAAAAAAAATATACTATCAAAAAGAATATATAGAAAGCTAATGGCTATGAAAGTGTGAAAAGATAGATAATGGATATATAGTAATTAGGGCACTTTCCACCATTGGCTACCTATAAACTCACCTAGCCTCTCATCACTCCTCACTTACATTTTCACTCTTTGCAAACACTTTCTCTCCCCCCAACTCAAGCATGATATAGTGAAACTCTAGTAATCACTTCCATGTCTTATACCCCATACACCCTACAAAAATGTTTGTGGCAATTCTCATTGATATCTCCCAAAAGACCCAACCTAAGTACATTCTTGTACAAAGTGATGAAAGCATAATTTAATGGATCTCTCTCAAAAGTGCTAGGAGATGTCATCTACACTGAGAATGTGCACAAATACATTCACACACCGTTCATGAAGATTGACCACATAGGGTTTGAAACACTTTGACAAACCATCCTTCAGCCAAGAGGAATACATTGTAAGCCCATCCGATCAAATCTCTATAATGCTTATAATATAAAATTATGTCTTGTATTGTATTCTTCTTTTTGTTATGGTTTTCATCTGACAACATTGTTTTGTATAATCCCTATCTCCATTAGATTGATTTTGTTCTTGTCTTGGATGAAATTTATGCACATTTTGTATATATTCTCCATAATGACAATTGGAAGCAGCTTGACATTAAATTATGTGTTGTACTCTATTTTCTTTTCTACCATGTAAATCGTCTAATGAATTACACATTGAAACAACTTAGCTTAAAATTGTGTCTTGTATTCTAATTTTTATTTTTGTCATGGTGTTTACCATAAAGTATTGTTTTGATTCCTTGTAGTGTTTCTTTATTGGAGTAATCCATGCACATTGTAAGGATGATAATTTAGAGAGGGTTTTTTGAATTACATAACCAAATGGTAGAGAAATCCTTTGAGCCTGATAGCATTGCATATAACGTTCTTATTAATGAACTTTGCAAATATTAAAAAGGAGGTTACATGTTATATTGAAAGTTGTTCTCATCATGGTTGATTGACAACTTCAATAGCATATTCCAAGAAAGGAAGCATGTAGACTGTTAATGTTTTTTCCTTTTCCCAAATTTATTGAAAAGAGAGAACAATAATTTCAAAGTGAGGTAATTGATCATGCAACCCCTCAACTTAGACCTAGTGGCCAGCAAGAGTCGATGATGCAAAGATTTTGAACTCTGGAACAATTTATCTACAAAAGTGACCATTCACACAGATACATTAAAAGACCTGGTGGTTGAGTAGAGCATTCCGTTAATGGAATTTTGTGGAAGAAATATTTACACCTATCACAAATTTGATAGATATGTTAAAACAATCCATGGGCACACACAATCTATTAAATATCTATGCAACTTTCTGGGTGCATAGAGGGGGAAAGTAGCATTATATGATGTGATATAGCATGAGTAAAGGGGGTTACAAATCCATTCTAGATTCTTCTTCATCTACCTTGTTTAATGACTCCTAAGCTTTTTTAGCTACAAGGGATAGATACAATCAGGCAAAAAATCTTAGACCATGGTTGTTATGTTGGGAAATAGGGTGTCTCAACCTTGCATATTTCTCATAGCATTTATTTTGTATTTAATATTTTCCTACAGTTGTTACACATTGTCGGTGTTTTGAAAATTGGTTTATTAGGTGTCAAAAGATTCCCACATAGTGGTATTAGGCACTTTATGACATATTTTATGACATTTGTAAGGGTCTAAAATAGGGGATATCAATTTGGACGTGAGAGCTTATTTTTAGACTGTAATTTTGGTTGAGAAGCCAAGCACATGGTTTGTAAACCACAGGTGGTTTCTTGTATAGCCAGAAGTGTATAAATTGAAGGCTTGAGGAGTAGTTTTTCAGTGTTGAGTTTACAGGTATTGTTATGCTGCTTGAATGCTATTAGAATAGACTTGCTTTACAATTGTATGTAATCTTGTTTTTGGATTTCAAATACATTGAGTAGGCTTTTGGAGTGTGGGGCTTTTCACCAGTAAGGGTGTTTCCCCACATATATCTAGTGTTTTGTGTTCATTGCTTATTTTTTGTTATGAATGTGTTTGTGGAATTTTCGTAACTGTTCCATCCGTTTTAAAGTTTGCATAATATCTCTTCTCAAGATTGGTGTAAGAAGTTGTTTCTGCTACTTTAACTTCCTTACAAGTGGTATCAGAGCTTGATCACCTTTGGTTTCAGTTGTGGGTTGGTGGGTTTTTTGTGCTAATCAAGGTTTTGAGTGGGAGCAAGTGTGTAGAGGATACTTTGTGATCTTGTTGTAGATATTTTTTCAAATTGCATGCATATCTTTAAAGAGGATTGAGGTAGAGAATTTTTTTGGCATGAACTTTGAAATGTGGAAGCTAAAAATGGAAGATCCGTTGATTGATCAGGATGTATGGGAGGCAATAGATGCCAATGTCCAGAGGGCTACGGATCCAGCTTAGGCTACAAAATATTATGTAATGGATAGAAAATTGCTAAAGGTCTCATTAGAGTATGTCTTGTAGACTCAATCTGGATAAATGTCCATAAAGAATCCACTTCAAAGAATCTTTGGAAGAAGTTGGGTGAGATATACCAAGCCAAATCTCTAGTAAATAAGATTTTCTTGAGGAAGAAGTTGTATTCCTTGAGAATGGAAGAAGGTGGATGAATTTCTAAGGATATGGACATTCAATATGTTGGTGACTTAGTTGACCTCATTTAGGGTTAAGATGGACGAAGAAGAAAGGTGCTAAACTTTGTTGCATTCATTTCCAAACTCATGGGACAACCTAGTTATGGCCATTGGGAGCACTTCTATCATCTTGAAGATGGAGGATGTTGTTGGTTCTCTACTCTCCGAAGAGATGAGAAGGAAGGTCTCTTTGAATGCCAAAGAGGCTTGAGTGTTTGTGGAAGAAAAAAAGAACGAGGAAAAGATGAGAAGTAGTGTGGTCATTCCAAGTCCAAGAATAAGGGGAGATCAAAATTTCTTGGTAAGTCCAAGGAAATATGTTGAAACTGTGGAAAATCTAGGAATTTCCACAAGGAATGTAAAGAAGACAAGAAAAAGAAGAAGAAGAAACAAGATTCTAATTCTGAGTTCGAAGAGGAAGATGGAGATGCCTTTATTGCATCCTTGGCCACTTGTGCAGGTGATAATGCATGTGGTTGATAGACTTAGGCGCATCTTTCCACATGACTCCTAACAAAAAACTTGTTTAGTAAGTATGAAAATTATGATGGTGCTAAGGTGTATTTGTGTGATGATTCTTTCCTTGACATTGTTGGCCATGGTAGTATTTATGTGAAATTTTTTATGTTAGAGTTAGACGATTTGATGGTGTCTTGCATATCCCAAGACTAGCAAGAAATTTATTATTTGTTAACAAGCTAATAGATGCAGGTGTGCACGTATAGGTTTTTGAAGAAGACGTGAAAATGGTGAGAGGTGCTATGGTGATAGCAAGAGGAAGAAGATTAGGTAAATTGTACCATCTCAATGCATGCATGGTTGAATGCAATAGCACTTTTGATAAAATTAAACTAGAAACTACTTCACTGAAAAAAGAGATGGTTTCCTCTTCTACAGATGGTCATGGATTTTGGGTACCCAAGGGTGCTTTGTCTATCAAATCAAAGTTTCCAATAGAGAAGACCATGTTATGGCACCAAAGGCTTGGCCACATTGGAGAGAAGGGTTAAAAGCCCTAAAAAATAAGAACCTCGTTGAGGGGTTGAATGATTGCAATCTAGGGTTTGATTTATGTGGAAATTATATTTATGGCAAACAAACTGCATTCAGTTTTACTTGTCTTCTCATAAGTCTCCATGTATCCTGGATTTGATTCATTTGAATGTATTTGGTCCTGTTGATGTTGCTTCTATTGGTAAATCAATTTATTATCTTACTTTCATTGATGATTTTAGTAGGAGGACATGTGTGTATTTTTTAAATAGTAAATCTGAAGTTTTTTCGTCATTTTAAGGAGTTTAAGGCTATAGAAGAAACTTAGTCTAGAAAGAAAATTAATTTTTTGAGGATTGACAATGGTGGTGAGTACTATTCTAAATTTTTTGATAGATTCTATACAAATCACGGGATTAAAAGACAAAAAACAAGTACATATTCTCCTCGACAGAATAGAGTTGCAGAAAGAATGAATAGATGGTTGATGGAAAAGGCTAGGAGCATGTTGATTGGAGCTGATATAGAACAAAAGTTTCAGGTTGAAACTGTTGCCACTACTTGTTATTTGATAAATAGATCTCCTACATTAGTGCTTGTTAATAAAACGCCAATGGAGGCGTTGTTGGGGAAAAATCCTTCACTTATACATCTAAGAGTTTTTGGTTGTGAGGCATATGCACATGTGCCTAAGGAGAAGAGAGAAACGTTGGATTCTAAGACTATCAAGTGTATCTTCATCGGCTACAACTATGGTGTGAAAGGATACAAGCTTTGGGACCCTGTTTTGCACAAAAGGTAATTTATTCCAAAAGTGTTATTTTTAGAGAGACTAAATCTTCTCCTATTACTTTGCAGCCAAAATAGCATAAAGAAATTGAACAAAAAAAGGATGTGAATCAACTTCCTACTATGCTTGAGAAAGTTGAATCGAGGCCCCAAGATGGATAAGAAGTTGAGGAGAGCTCATCTAGCTTTGAATCTTTAGAAGAGGAAGAAGGGGAAGAACCTCCACCTTAGCTTGTTCGAAGGTTTACAAGGCATAGGAAACCACCTGAAAGGTATGGGTATTCACCTGATGATTGGAAGTGTATATTTTCTTTGAGTACTAACATTAGATCAATGCAAGGGGCTTTGGGTATGAATGATGCAGAGTCTTGGAAAATAGCCATCGATGAAGAGATGGCATCTTTTAAAAGAAATGATATGTGGGACCTTGTACCATTTCCTGAAGGTCAAAATCTTGTTGGATGTAAATAGGTGTTTAAGAAAAAGATGTGTTCAGATGGAAATATTGAAAAGTACAAGGCAGGTTGGTTGTGAAGGGATCTCCATACACTCGGGTTGAGGTTATTGATTACATTGATATCTTTTCTCCTATTGCTAAAATGACATCCATTCGATTTTTAGTATCTATTGCAGCAGCTTATGACCTAGAGGTTGAACTAATGGATGCAAAAAATGCTTCCATTCATGGTGATTTGGAGGAAGAAATCTATTTGACACAGCCAGAGCACTATGTGGTGAAGGTAAAAGAAAATTGGTTTGTAAGTTAAAGAAATCTTTGTATGGCCTTAAACAAAGTCCTATTCAATGTGGTACTAGAAGTTTAATACATATGTGGCTATTGTGCGGTCTAAATCTTATCACTATGTATATTTTAAATCTGATGGTGATTGTTTCCTAGTAATTGGTTTATATGTTGATGACATGTTGTTTATTAGGAAAGGAAAAGGTTTGATTGTAGAATTGAAATCTCAACTCTCCGCGAAATTTGAAAGGAAAGATCTTGGTGCAACAAAACACACACTTGGGATGGAGATCAGAAGAGATCGTAAAAATAGAAAGCTATGGTTGGGCTAGAGTAAGTATGTTTGTTTAGTTTTGCAAAGGTTTAACATGCATTATTGTTAACCACTTTGTATTCCTGTTACACTGGGAATGAAGCTCTCTATTTCACAATGCCCTACATCCCCACTGGAGATGGAAGACATGAGCAAACTGCCTTACCACAGTGCAATCAAAAGCTTAATGTATGTTATGGTATGTACAAGACCAGACATTGCCCAAGTAGTGGGAGTTCTTTCTTGTTTTATGTCTAATCCTGGAAGAGTGCACTGGGATGCAGTTAAGAGGGTCTTCAAATATTTGCAGGGTACAACAAAGTACTCTATATGTTTTCATGGTATAGCAGATCAATATTCCCTAAGTATTCATGGTTTTGTGGATTTAGATTGGGTTTGTGATGTCGATAGAAGAAGGTCCACCAGTGCATGTGTTTACTCTTAATGGTGGTGCAATCAATTGGATGAGCAAGCGACAGGTTGTGATTGCTTTGTCCACTACATAAGCAAAGTACATGGTGGCTACTCATGCTTGTAAAGAAGCAATTTGGCTGAAGTGTTTGTGTTCAGATATTGGATTGAAATAGGGTACAATTACCATTTATTGTGACAGTTAGAGTGCAATTTTCCTTGCAAAGAACCTAACTTTTTATGCTAGGACCAAACACATTGATGTTCAATATCACTTCGTGAGAGATATGATCAAGCATGGTAGGGTGAAGCTGGAAAAGGTAGAGATAATGGCTAATATTGCAAATGCATTAACTAAGCCTGTGAGCACAGTGAAATTCAGGTGGTGTTCAGAATCTATGGGCCTTTCGGCCCTTAGCAATTGATCCATGATGGTATGTTTCCCCTGGATCTTGCAAGGTATTCAACAAGTGGGAGAATGTTGGGAAATGAGGTGTCTCAACCTTGCATATTTCCCATGGCATTTATTTTGTATTTAATATTTTCCTACAACTGTTACACATTGTTGATATTCAGTATCACTTCGTGAGAGATATGATCGAGGATGGTAGGGTGAAGCTGGAAAAGGTAGAGATAATGGCTAATATTGCAGATGCATTAACTAAGCCTATGAACACAGTGAAATTCAGGTGGTGTTCCGAGTCTATGGGCCTTTCGGCCCTTAGTAATTGATCCATGATGGTATGTTTCCCTTGGCTCTTGCAAGGTATTCAACAAGTGGGAGAATGTTGGGAAATGAGGTGTCTCAACCTTGCATATTTCCTATGGCATTTATTTTGTATTTAATATTTTCCTATAGCTGTTACACATTGTTGGTGCTTTGAAAATTGGTTTATAAGGTGTCAAAAGATTCCCACATAGTGGTATATTATGGAAATCTTGTTTTTAGGCACATTATGACAGATTTTATGACATCTTTAGGGGTCTAAAATAGGGGATATCAATTTGGACGTGAGAGCTTATTTTTAGACTGGAATCTTGGTTGAGAAGCCAAGCACATGGTTTTGTAAACCACAAGTGGTTTTTTGTATAGCCAGAAGTCTATAAATTGAAGATTTGTTGTCTGAATGCTACCAAAATTCTTTCAAAATTGTTTATTGGTGATACTCCTATAATAGAATTCCTCTGCAAGTGTATGTAATCTTCTTGTTGGATTTGAAATACATTGACCAAGCTTTTGGAGTGTGGAGATTTTCACCCGAAAGGGTTTTCCCCATGTATATCTAGTGTTTTGTGTTCATTGTTTATTTTCTGTTATGAATGTGTTTCTGGAATTTTTGTAATTAGATCTGTTTTAAAGTTTGCATAATATCTCTTTTCAATATTGACATAGGAAGTTGTTTCCGCTACTTTAATTTCCTTACATGCTAGAAAGAGGAAGAGAGTTATATAGTTAGTGAGATCTTATGCAATGCAGAATGCAGGGATGGTTTAGCATTTTTTGTCAAAGTCCAGTGAAGAGGATGATATTCCAAGTCACGACACGGAGAGGAGAAGTTTAATTACTGATGAACTGAGTAAGGGCATTGCAAGAATTGCGGTCAACAAGATAGAAAGGATGGAAGTTACAGGTAAGTGCACTTCTTGTTTCACCTCTTTTTATTCTATTGTGCTTGTTGGTATAAGATTATCGACTGTATATGTACTTAAGTATGACAGTTTATGGAAGGTGTTGCTAGTTGGTGTAAGTTTCATCTGTTATCAAAATTATTGCTTGAAAAACATTTTTAACGGTATTAGAAATCCATTTTGTGCATATCCCTCAATCATTGCAGTGCATGAGACTATGTTTCTCTGAGGCATTTTGGTCAAACAGTTCATTTATCTTGTCTATGCACCCACATTTTGCCTATGCAATTGTCAGGGCAGATTGTGTCTTCAATGTTTAACAAATTTCCCTATCCAGTGTCCTTGCGTTTCCATGGAGATTATATACAACGCTTTTATGCACAGGTTGATAATTATGTTGTATTTTACAAATAGAATAAGCAAATCATCTTAATCAAAGATCAACATTTACTTCTCCACAATGAAGTATTCATTGAGATGTTATAAATCATAGCTATCTGTAGTATTAGGAGTATAGATAGTTTCCATTATATATTGTCACAAAAAAAATCATTTACCATTTATGCTTTGATAGAAGTCTTTACCATGTGTCAAAGCTTCCATTTTGGCACAGGCGGGGAGAATACTGAAAAACATTGTGGAATTTGGCTTTACACCCGCCAATTACAGTTGTATGAAAACTTCTCAAGTCCCCTTTTTATTAAACTCATTTGTGCACAAACTGAAATCATTGCAGACCTGGATACCACATTTCTTTGAGACATTATGTAAAATATTTTGCGTGTCTTGTTTACATTTTTCACTTCTGCAATACATTGCACAGTCTATTTTACCTTGTTCTTGAGGTTATCTCTGTTATTTTCCTTTTTTTTTCCTGACAAATTATTTAGTATTGGATGTATATCGGATACTGCTAATCCTATAAATGCAACGATTTGCAGAGCAATTATTCACATAGAGTGGATAATAGAGATCTAACCGTCTTTATGTGGTAAACTTATTACCTTTTCGCCACAACCTTATTACATTTTATAACATATATCTCTCCTCCATATTATGCTATTAATGCTGCCATAAGTGTAACAGTCTGGTAATGTCTCCTTTAACAAACAGGTCACTATAATAATTCCCCTGTCTATTTATAAGAGATTATTTTTAAATTCACTCTCAACAGAGCTTTTAACTTGAGCTGAATTTAGGTACAGAGCCAGATAATGCTATTGATCCTGACGATTTTCTGTTTCTTTCAAAGATTTGGGTTATGATATGACCCTTAACATTTTCAAAAAAAAAAAAACATAGCTAGAAAGATGCTAAGGATTTTTCCTCGCCTGTTTGTTTTGGGAAAATATTCCCTAAGCATGGTAAAGACTCATTAGGATTTGTGGAAACTGAAAAGGCTGCAGAAAGGCTGGAAATTTAATCCCCACAGGACAACAACAATGTGTAGTGTTGTCAGTGACGAATTCCTCTAATCAGGGAAACTCTATTATTGTATTTCTGCACATTCAAGTAATAGTGAAGTCAGACTATTCAGTCTAGCAATATTTGATCTAATTCCTTATCATTTTGAAGAGGCATGACAAATTATGCAGTCAATTGAAGCACGCTATTTAACATATTTACAAACTTCACGAGTGCTGATAAGGGAGGAGGATTTACATAACCTTATTTTACTTTTTCTAATGTACTTCCGAACCTTTTTGCATACCATTTCAATCCTCCATGCCTGTAGTATCAATTGCAGTCTAGATGGAGGGAAGCATTTAACTACATTCATCTCCTGGGTGGGAGAAAAGCAGATGAACATTACAGAAAGAACTAAAATGACTGTCAATTGAAGCTATCATGCATAACCCAGGCAAGAAAGGGGAATAAAATCCTAGCTTGAGGACCAAGTTTTCATTTAAGTGTAATTAAACGCTTATCTAAGCATCCATCAATACAACATTTATACAAGAAATCTTCTAAACAAGTAAAATACACCTTTTATAGGCGACAGACTACAATAGCCTAAGAGTTATAAAGAGCCATTTCATAAAATCTCTTTTTTTGGTTTATGCCTGCGAATTTATTTGGTATGGATACCTTTCCAATTAAACTATTTTGTGTCTATCATGCAATATTTGTGATCAAAATTATTTTGTCCTTATCCTGCAACTGTGTGAGCTTACCATGTATTCTACATTTAAATTAATTCAAATTAAATTCTTCTTGTTTATACGTGTGTATTCTGTCCAATGGTTTGCACCATAATCTTTTCAGCAATGTTTTAGATGCCAATGTTTTTCAGTTAGAATATTCTTATGGGTGTCGATGATAGTAAATTTGTTCAATCCCTTCCTTATCTAGTATTTCCTGTAGCCATAAGGGCATCATTCCACTGCAATTGTGTGAGCTTGCCTCTAACTGGTGGTGGTGGTTATTGCAATTACAAATGTAGGAATTGCAAAACAAGGTAAGAATTACCTTTTAGTTATGCCTCAAGTTCACTTTATTTTCTCATAGAGCTTTGAATTTTATCATATCACAATGTAAAATATGGTATTTGTGATGAGATAATTCTTATTAATTAAATCCTAAGTAGTCGGTTCGGGTTCGGGTTCGGGTTCGCGGGTTTAGTTCGCTGGTTCGGCAAAATTTTTTGGGGGGTGGGTTCGGTTCATCTTGGGTTCGTTAGTACAAATTACAAAATATGTAAAATATATATATATATATATATGCAGTCTAGAAGCATGAATTAGGATTAGAATATCACATAACTGATAACATCATATAAACAACAAAACCACCATAAACTTGAATGTCATTTAAAACATGCATGATAAATATTCATTGTTCAAACTTCAAGTTCAATATTACAACACTTTCAAAGTTTTAATCATCATATGGATTCTCTAGATCATCCATATCAATGTCAACATTGACATTAGATGAAGTAGGAAGACTAGATGAATCACAAGTAGTGCCAATGGCACCATCACTAGCACTACTAATGTGCCCATGCTCCTGTTGGATATCCTCATCCTCATATGCAATATGTTGGGAACTGCAAGCATCCAAGTTAGTATCCTTTGGCACTATATCCCACAACTTCGTCTCCCCTTCCTTGTAGTTAGGTTGTTTGTGTGAAAGGAGACGCAAGTTGGAATGCACATATACTAAGTTCTCCGCTTTTTTTGACAACAATTTATTGCGCTTTACTGAGTGGATGAAAGAATATGTGCTCCAATTCCTCTCAGATGCGGATGAACTAGCAACCTATGAAGACAAAGTAAACAATTAAAAATTTATAAATGGAATTATGAAACTTTTAAAACTAAAATATGAAAATTTATTAAACTTACTTGTGATAAAATTTTGATTGCAAGGGGCTGCAAATTTTGGAAGTATTGTCCATGGAAGTACCACCAAGAATGAGCATCCTTTAAGAACCTATCACGGGAGGCATCAACATCTAGATGATTTGAGTGCACAAAATCAGTGAACTCATCCGTGACTACACTCCGCAAATCTCGATCAGGGAAGAGTCTCACAAATGCTGCCTTGTACCCTTCAGCCACTTCTAAATCTCTATATGGAGGAAGCCTTCCTGGTTGTGAAAGAACCTGAGAGCTGTAGTATTTTGGAGTCAATGCAAAGGCAAGAAGGTGTAATGGAGTTGTCATTTTGTTCCATCTTTCTTCAACAATTGTATGCACTTGTTTGAAGAAAGTCTCTTCAGGGTCTTGCTCTCTTGCATTTATGGTGCACTTGATCTTCTCAAGCATTGAGTCTATACCATCATATATTTGTCCAATGCATGGCTTGTCCATGTCAGTATAGCGAATCATACTCAAAATGGGCTCGGTGAAGCTAAGGAGATACTCCACACGATCCCACCATGAGTCATCTAATATCATGCTCTTAATTCTTGTTGCTCTTTCAGTGTTGCTTTGCCTCCATATAGACCAATTGGTGCTAATTACCATGCTAGAAAGTGCTTGCCTAACTTTCACAAGTCGTCTCAAGACGATTGTATTAGAGGCAAAGCGGGTTTCTGCAACCTATTGCAAATTAAAAAAAATAATTAATATTTAAAAATAAACTTTAAAGAAGAATTTAAATTAGATTGAACAATCAAATTATGAAAATCAGAAAATGACAAATGTAAATATTACTTCTCTTACCTTCAATAGCTCCAATTTTGAAAATGTTCTAAAGATCCCATGAGACAAGTGGTGGTTGGTGACGAACATCTGAATGTCCTCAGCCTCAGTATACAATTGTTTGATCCATTCAATTTTATTCCCAATCTTTTGCAGCATAAGATTGAGTGAATGGACTGCACAAGGTGTCCAAAAGATATGTGAATATCTTTCCTCAACCAACAACCCTGCAGCTCTACAATTCTTTGTGTTGTCCATTACAACTTGAACAACGTTGCGGGCTCCCACTTGCTCAATGGCTGTAATAAGAATATTAGCAATAAATTGCCCATCTTTTACTTGCCCCTCACAATCCACGACTTTCAAAAACATTGCCCCTTTAGGGGACACCGCTATGACATTAATCAAAGGCCGATTTTTTGAGTTCTTCCAACCATCTGAAACAATGGACACAGCTGTCTCAACCCATGAATCTCTTATAGGCTTCAATGCATCTTCAACCAACTCAAGCTCCTTTTCCAATAAAGTGCTATGCACCTTCTCATAACCCGGGCCCTTGTACCCTTTTGGAGCTTCATTAACCATTCTCAACATCTCTTTCCAATATGGAGAATGAACAACATTAAAAGATAGTCCATTGGCATATATGCATCTTGCTACACATTGGTCAGCAAGGGCTCTACTCTCATTTTGAAATGCAACTTCCAAAGGTCCCTTTGCTCTCTTTTTTGCAAAAGGTTGTGCACTTTGGGCTTGAAGATTTGGAATGGCCATAAATGGGTGGTCTTCTACCACAATATTGGGATTGGGATTAGATGGGGGCTGCATTCCCTTTGATTTTTTATTTAACAAAGGGTGATTTCCTTTTTGGGCTTCCCGTTGATCTGCTAGTTCTTGCTCCATAATGTATTTTACAATTGTCTCAGGTTGAATAGGGGCATCTTTCTTTCCAGGGCAAGGTGAGATGCCTTTTCCACCTATGCCACACAAATGTGCTTTCACCCTATGGTATGAACTAGAATATTGAACATCACACCCATTGCATTTCCAAACATAACCACCACCACCTGGAAGTGTCTTATCATTTCAACATACTGCCATAGAGGAGAATTTGCATTTGTTTTGAACTTTGGGTTTGGTTTAGCTATGGAGCCGGAGGTAGAACCCATTGACATTGTGATTCCTATGGCAATTTGTTTTGCAAACAACACATTCAAAATTTGAATGAAAACAAAATATAATAATTTTTTAAAAATTAAAACCTAGCTCTTTTGAATCTTGCACAATGTATACATTCATAGAAGAACAGAAAAAAAAAGATGCAAAACAAAGTTTCTGTTTGTAAAACAAAAAAAAAAGAATGAAAAAATGAGAAAAAAATGAGAAAAACATACCTTTTTGCAAAAATAATCTTCAACAATCTTTGTAGCAGCCAATGAACACTTGCAAATCTGTAGGAATGGCAATGCAATCGTTGTAGAAGCTTCAACAATCAATATTCAACTCCTTTTGTCAATCCAACAAGTTAAAATAAGAACTCAGCCTCTTGGAATGAAAATGCTTGTTTGCAAAACAAATGAATGAAAATGAGGTAGTTTAGGTGTTTAATATGTTTTAGAGGTCACTTTTAGGGTTCCCATGCATGTGGGTCAAAGTCAAAGTGAAGGAAACAATTAAAAAATATAGAAAAAATGCCTTTTTGCCGCCCAAACGCGTGGGTTCTGCTTGGGTTCGCTTTGGGTTCGCCCAGGTTCTGCTCGGGTTCGCCCAGGTTCTTCATCGGCGAACCAAGGCCCAAATGCAAGGACCCTGGTTGAACCCACAGAGGGACCGGACCAGGACCTGGACCCAGTGCGAACTCGAACCAGGACCGAGCCCAGAACCTGGCGAACCGGCTACATAGATTAAATCTGAAACACATTGTAATGCCTATGTTTTCTAAGGCCTTCTACACTTATATATTGAGTTTAACCTACTCTGACCTCATTTCTATAGAGTATTTGGTTTGTAGACCTATTTTTCTATTTAGAGATAAAATTCAATTTTGATATTCCTGCCCTGTGGATTGTATGCCCTACAAGTTAATACCAAAAATGCATTCAACCTCCATTTACCTCAACATTAAAATCATGCTCTTCCAACCCACTTATTATTTAAGCAAAAATAAATAAACTACTCATATGCCACATTTGAAATGATCCCCTAAAAAAAGTGAATTTAAGGTGGCCATAATATCTCTCAGGCACATTATCTTGAAACATTGAATTCTTTTCAAATACCATGATTTCTAATTTTTATTTTATTTTATCGAAGCTCTTTCTTTAATAAAAATATAGTATTCTCATTAAAAGACAATGATATTGAAAGTAGAACCATCAATAAATTTAGAAACTAAGGTTGTAACAAATGCAAGAACAAGAAGTAAAAAAACCAGCTTTCTAAAACAGAGATAATCAAAAAACAAGAGGAGAATCCTTTAACACAAACACATAGCAGCCTTTATTTCTCTGATAATCAAATCATTACATGTCACCTCTCTTTATAGAGGTTGCAAACTCAGTTTATGAAATTTAAATATACTTCAACTATGCAGCCTATGCAAATATTGAACTAAAATAGTTTCTCTAAAAACAAGACTGCACATGACTGTTACAGTCAACATGCACTTACAAACAGTTATTAACACTAATTGTTTATTGATAACTGTGCATGGCATCCTTAGTGAATTGCATGGTGGTGAGGCTCATGTATCACTTCCCAACATACTCCCCTTTGATGCTGAGACTCACAAGATGGTCTTGAGCAACTCGGATCACTCTAGTCTTATAGACCCTCTTAGTACCCTTCTTGTAGAAGTCAAGTACCCATCTACTCATTTCTCTCCCTCTTGAGAGATCACAAGGTTTTCCCTTTCTTTCTCTGACATAGAGAAGACTCACTATCTCTCAAATCATATGACACCTTTCAATGTGACAATCATAACAATAAATCATCAACCACTTGATTCAAACCTTCAAACTTTGTTTGACAACTGTATTGCCCCTCCACATTGGCCCTTCTGGGCGTTTTGTGTAAGTTTGTTTGTTGAATGAGTTTGAATTGTTTGTTTAAAGTTGTTTTTGTTGATTAATTAACATATGAAATAAATTATTGATATTGATAAATTAAAGGTTCACAAAATATAATAATATAAACAAATAAATATATAGATCTATATAATAGTTAATAATAAATTTTAGCTATTGATGATAAAAATAAATGAATTATTCAAAACAAATAATTAGTGATTAAATGAGATATAATCAAATGCATGCATGAGTGTTTTGGCGAAATGGATTACATGCATGGAAAGAATATCTTTAATTGTTTACCAATTATAACTATTGCATGTTGAATCAAATACGAAATCAATTTCAGTTATATTTTGGCTTTGGCACGATTTTAGGCTTTATTACGGCACTTTTCCTGGTTCTCAAGGGTTTTTTGTCAATAAAGATAGTAGAGGCCTATCTTAAAAAGGAGGTTACACTATTGTTGGGAGGAGAGTAATGAAGAAGGTAGTGGGGGTTCCTGTAGCATTTGTCGAATCTGGGAAGAAGTTGAAACTGAAAATTTTGGAGCCTGATCTGGGATTCAACTCTATAGCCATGCTAGAACCAGGTTCCAATCTTTTTGTGATTTATCTCTGTTGATTCTAAAATAAACCTTGGTTGATAGGTCGTCTGAAATCAAATATTTCCTTGCCTATGCTTACATATTTTGCATGCATGTTTATCAGCCCCCATCACCTTTATAACATGTCCAATGAGTAGAAATCTGATTAAATCCGTTTATAATCTGCAAGTTCATCTCTGTTGGGGTTTTCCTTCGAGGTTTCAATTTGGAATTCTATATTCCTCTTGAATTCGACGACTTTGTGTCGTTGGTGTGTGCGACTTAGAGAATTTATCACCATTGTTTGAGAGCCTTAGATAATTGTATTTTAGAGGCCATGATTGTTTATAAAAGCTTGTGCTAGCTGTAGATTTTACTGGAATTTATTATGATTGAAATTCAGTTTATAGGTTTTATAAGATATTCGGTAACTTGTTCCTTATTAGTATTCAATGGTTCGCTGCCCTATTTGCATTCAATCTACTTTACATGGGTGAAATTTAAATAATTCAGCGCACTTTCCAGGCTTTAAATTTGAAACATAAAGTGCCTCAATATCACAATATCGCGTAGAGAGGGGCAACTGAATTATGTGCAGCCCTCATCCATTTATCCTGCGTGACTGTGAGTGCCTTGAAACCAAACAGCATACAATGTTAGGATGTGTTCCTGAGGGAGTCATTAATTCAAATATTTTGAGAGCTTCCTTGCGAAATTCATTTTGGGCATATTTTGCAATCGTCACAATTCTTGATATAATATCCATTTATACCTCCGTTTGCACTTTCCTAAACAACTTCACTCAAATTATTCTATCGTAGTCTCCTCTTTCTTTGTCTTGCTAGTTCTGCTTGGTGTACCGCCACTGCTTTTAATACAAACTCAGCGAACTGTATTTTCTTGAGTCTATTTGATTGGCGTCTTCTTATATAGTCTCCAATAAGACAATTTGTATCGAGTCCCTTTGTGTCTATGTATTGTGGAAGATGGGACCATGTTGATTGAGTCGAAACTATATAGTAGATTTTTAATATTTTTAATTATACCAAATATCTGTTGTATCAACTCAGGCTAAGCTCTCATCTTGGTTTGTGCTAAATTGACCAAACTCTCAGATTCGAGTTATGAATGTCCTTATGTCTTACTTGAGTTATAGGCCTTTTGGCTTGATTACATCTTAATCTAGGGTAATTATGCTTGAGACACTTATCTTGATGAGGTTTTAGTAGGTGTTGCAAATAAACATGACACCACCAGGTTTGGGTGTTTTATAAAATGACATTCAGGTTCATGAGAAAGCTTGTTGTGCATTTTCAATAAAGGACTACGATTCCTGAAAAGGAAGTTGAAAGTTTTGGGCAGAAGGAAGAGATAAAAAGATTATATCTCTATCATATTTGTATTGTTTGTTTTCATAACAAAGAATGATTCAACTTCTGGCAATTCAATTCTGTACTTTGCTATCTTTGTTTTAAGTTTGGGCATTCTGTATAGAATCTAGCCTCGTCTAATCTGCTGAAATAAAATTCAAATTTGCGTGAGCGATGACTATTGTCAATCAAGATGAAGCCTCTTTATTTGTTAATAGCAATTTAGATTGTGAACTAGTTGACATTCAGCTATATGATGGCAAGTATACAACCCGAAAGTTTTGTCAAAGGGACATGAAGGCAATACTGGCCGTACAACTTTCATGTTGATGATGATCTAGCATCTAAGTCTTTTTATAGGATGGTGTATAGACTTCTTATTGTCGAGAATTCTGCATACATTCATATATGTTTGCAGCCAATTTCCTTGGATCATCTATAGAGAGTCAGGAATATTAAATGATACATCTAACAATAATACATTTGGCGCTGGTTGTGAACACTAGAAGGAAATGCCTTAGCAAACTTCTTAGTTTCTTTAGCATGTGATCTTGAATAAACCTTTCTTCAGGAAACTCCACCATTTCTAGCTGGCAACCTCAAGTGAGGGAATTGATTTGTAAAGCAATGGCTTCAACTATAACGTTATACACACTATGCATATGTGTCATAGGTCTCCACTCTATAACTATTTCCACTTTCTTCACTTGTAAGAATAATCATTACATGACTCCCTCTAAGCTAATATCAAGGTTAAATTAGATCATGCATTATATTGTCAATTCTAAAATATTATTACGAAGACCTTATCTTAGTATAAGAATCTTCAATTAGGAGAGAATGTAGTTTCCTTTATTGACCCGTATGCAAATTGATTTATTAAAAATTTGCTTAATAGTGTTGTAAAGGAATGTAATTTTACGTCAGGGTAAATGTAGGGAAAAGTCATTCAATGTAATGTTTTGATTAAAAGACTACATGGTGGTTGATTACTCTTTGTGATTGTGTAGATTGATGTAACTGTAAGTAAGTACTTGAAGGATAAGTCCTCATAGAATTAGGTTAATAAACCTTAAAATTCTTCTATAAACTGTCTGAGGCATCCCTTAAAGTTATAATGTCTCATTCCTAATGTTTAATTGACTGTTTATATCAAGTAAGAAAATTATGGGGCATAGATGGCTCGCTTTAGTAAGTGAATATTGACTATATCTATAATAATTGATTTGTAAAAGTGCTATGTGAACTAATTAATTGGAATAGTATTACTTTATCTACTTGTAAATGTAAATTGTGGGTGGTGAATAATTGGATTTAAATCAACAAGCATAGCTCTTACTCTAGAACTTGGTTTGCTTAGAGGTTGGGTTAAATAGAATTATTGCCTTCAAGTAGATTTATGAAACTAGATGTGATGGCATTTGTAAGTACTTTCCTTTGGGTTCTAACTGTTGTGTTTTCCGTGTTATCACTTTTGCATTGCTTTTCTTACTATTATGTAAACAAGTTCTATGATGTTTGATGTGTGACATTCTGATAGAGTTGTACCGTAAGAATGATTTTATGGTTCTTTGCGGAATTGTCTTCCTTTTTAGTTATTGTGATTTGAGGAAGTTTCTATTTGTTGAGGTTTTGTGGAAACCCATGTCTTGTTCTCGGGTAGTCATACTTTTCAAGCTTCCAGAGGTGCAGAAAGAAAATGTTGCTTTATAATTGGGTTTCATTTTGGTTCCTTGTGAACGGTTGCTCTTATGTTCAATTTAATTGTTGTTGGGTTCAACCTTGCACTTGAAAGTGGTACTATTTACTCTAAAGTTCTAACGTGAGATGGTGCATGCCTCACTTGGTGCAATTATTTTGTTGGATTTGGTATTTTGTGCAAGTTGGCTTGCCGTTTTTTATTTTGAGATATTGTTGTTAGTTGGGGGAGTGGCTCTCAATGGGTGTCTAACACCCAAAGTGGCTGGTCCAGGGTAACTCTTGAGAGTTTAATCAAGTGATAACTTAATTAATTAATTAAGGGGTTTGGGTAGTCTCCACACATTAATTCAGATAATGTAGCCTCACTCATCAGCCCAAGTGCTTGTTTAGGCTTGGGATGAGTGGGAAGGCCTGGAATGGCAAGGTCAACTGCCTTGCCTTTGCATAGTAAGTTTGCAAGGTAAGTTGATCCCGCATAGCGAGCATGGGGGTCTGGCGGCTGGTAGAGGTTACCAGGGTAACCCAAGATGGGGGTTGACAGCCTAAGAAGGTTATGCCAAGGTAACCTATGGCTACCTATGCAATGACACTCAACCCTTTAACAACCTTGTATTCTTTTGTTCCCCCCCTGTTGTTTTTTTTAAGCCTCTGGAAGTGGATGTTGTCATGAGTTTGTTGATGCTATTGATATGATGTCTTGTCCTTGTGTCGGATGATCTTGTGTTGGATGCTTTCTTGTGATAGTGATGTTCTTGATGTGGAGTCTTGTAATCCTTGCTATGTTGATGGTTTTCGTTGGGAGTCTTTCTTGTCATCTCCTAGCACGAGGGGTGGGCCTTCGGGTCCACGTGGTCCGGTGGAACGTGTTATGCACCCCATTGGGTCCCTAGCCATTGATCATGTTGTGTAAAGATGTACCAATTGTTGTGATACTAGAGATGTACCTGAGATGGATCCAGATTTGAAGCTTGTACTTATTCATTTTAATTATACCATGCCATGATATTGTACTTTTCCCATTCATGTTGGGATGCAACATTGCATCCTTGAGTAATGTATCTTCATGTTATTTATGTATTGTTCATGATCATGTTGTTATCGTATGGATATTGGTATCTTTCATGTAATGTAAAGATGTTGATTCGAAAGGTAATGCAATCCTGTAACCCCAAGGGACTTGTTTATGTTGTACATGTATTGTATCATTTAAAATGATGAATGTTAATAATATGTTGCATGTTTGCTACAAAAAAAAAAAGTGTCATAAATGTTTGATGTATTTGTTTCCTTTGGGGTTGCGTAGCAGGGCATTACATGTCCCAAGATCGAAACCTGACTCTAATACCATGTGTAATGCCCTGCCACACAACTCCAAAGGAAACTATAGCAACTAACATTTAAGGCACAATTTTATTTTTAACATCTTGCATGCAACATGATATTAACATTCAACATTTGAAATAGAATAATACATGTACAACATATGACAAGTCCCTTGGGGTTACATGATTGCATTACTTTCTGTATCAACACCTTTACATTACATGAAAGATACTAGTATCCATAAGATAATAACATGATCATGGACAATACATAATAACATGAGGATACATTACTCAAGGATTACATTAATACAATGTTGCTTCCCAACATGAACTGGGAAGAGTAAAACAACATGGATGAATACATCTGGAATGTATGAATACAAATTTTCACATCAAGATCCAACACTAGTACAACTCTGGTGTCACTGCAGCTGGTACATCTCTGCACAACTCGATCTACGACTGGGGACCCAATGAGGTGCATAGCACATTCCACTCGACCATGTGGACTCGAAGGCCCACCCCTCGTGTTAGGTGAAGACAAGAAGAGCCTCAACAAATACCATCAAACAAAACAAGGATAACAAGACTTAACAATAACACAAGAATACATTCATCATAAGAAATAACCAATCCAAGATATAACCAACATATGAAATAACCAACCCAAGTCAACATAATCAAGCATGAACGATCACATGGCAACATCCGCTTCCAGAGGCTCAAGAACAACAAGAGGGGAACAACGACATACAAGGTTGTTAAAGGGTGGAGTGTCATCGCATAGGTAGCCACAGGTTATCTTGGAGTAACTTTCCTAGGTTGGTGGCCCCCATCCTGACTTATCTTGGTAACCTCTACCGGTCATCAGCCCCCCATGCTCACTATGCAAAATCAACACACCTTGCAAGATTACTATGTAGAGGCAAGACAGTTGATCTTGCCATTCCAGGCCTTCCCACTCATCCCAAGCCTAAAGGAGCACTTGGGCCCATGAGTGAGGCTACATTATCTAAATTAATGTGTGAATCTACCCAAACCCCCTAATTAATTGATTAAATTATCACTTGATTAAACTCACAATGAGTTATCCTGAACTAGCCACTTTGGGTGCCAACCCCCACTGAGAGCCACTCCCCAACTAACAACAATATCTCAAAATCACAAATGGCAAGCCAACTTGCACAAGAAACCAAATCCAACAAAATAGTTGCACCAAATGAGGCATGTACCATCTCACGCTAGAAATACAAAGTAATGAAAACCACATTCAAGTGCAAGGCCCAAGCCACATAAACTCAAACCAAGAGTAAGATCAACCATTATCAAAGTAACAGAATCATAAAACCACCCGCTTTCAAGTGAAACAACATAAAACTCAAATACGTACTTCAAGTTTGATATGGGTTATCCAAGGCGGGTCCTCCTAGGTCGCTGACCTCCATACCAACTCTTGCACGTATAAACCATATCCACTCTAACCTCTGGAAGACTCTCAAAATGCTATCACAAGGTTTCCCCCATTCAAGAAATGACAACAATAACAAGATCACCAAGAACTATTTTTAGTCCACAATAACGAGTCAACCAGTATAAAGTAATGAGTGACAACATCCCAATGAAATCTTCACAATCAATTTCGAAACAAAAACCACTTGGCACCCAAGGGAGACCTCTATTTTCTCCTCTCAAGATGCCCCTTCAATATGGTAAATATGAAATCAAACCAAAGATTGCAAATGAAAATCTCTTGATCAAATTTAAAGAGGTTTCATAACGATATACTAAGACAACTCAAACAAAAACCAACTTAACCAACTCACAAAATCAAAATCTTCCCAAGAACCAAATGGCTCAACCGGGCTTCCTCCCAAAATAATATCTCATAACCATCGCAATACCAAAATCCACCACAATAGTCAAAGGAAAAGTCAACCAACAATACATCATGATTGAGACATTGAACAAAGCTCACAGATATTCTCATCACAAATCGACACAACACTTCACACAATAAATCCATGAAGGAGCTAAGAATTACACATTGAATCCATAAGGCATTTTATCTCACATTCCTAAATAATGCTATAAATAACACAGGATACAAAATAAGTTTACATTGAAATTCATTCCGAGTTTTCTAAATATTCTTTATCTACAACCTTGCATGTAATTGGATCAAAATTCATACAAAGGACATATAATTCTTTATTTGAGCTAAACATATAAACAAATCATTTCCCTCCAGAACATTATATTTCTAACATCTTCATAGAAGGAACATATACAATTATACCCATAAACAAGTATAATAGCAATCAATATTCTTTAACTCACATATGGTATTCTAGTTCAATTTCTCTATTCACCTATCTTTAAGCAATCAATTACCCTACAAATTACCTTTCTTTCATAATAATATAATTAAAGATTACTTATAAATTTAAATCTCTATTCTATAACCTTTAATCCACTCAACTTAATTAAATCTTTAATCATCAATATTTACTTAATTCATTCTTAAATTTACTATCAAGGTAATATGAAACCCTATTAAAATTACAGCTTGTAATATTACAATAATGATATTCCAAGAAAGGGCAATTATATTTTAAACTTAATTATTATTTTTATTTAAGAGGATCAAGATCATATAAAATTATTATTTTTATTTAAGAGGATCAAGATCATATTTACGAGGACACCCTTTCACCCATACACATGATTAGGATTAGATATCTAAACAAATCTCAATTCATATAACGAAAGCAACTAATGTGTGGATGCGACAGTGATACAAGGTTAACAATTAGAGCTTTGCTGTTTAGAATGAATACTGAACATGAACATTGCGGTTGCATTTGTATGTTATATTTAACCATAATTTCCACAGTAAAATAGTCATACAAAATATTCAATAGTTCTACTTATAAAGAATCTGTATTCTTCTAACTTAATTTGTATATAAATATTTGAGTGTAAGTACATATGTAAATATAATTGCTTAGGAAAACTGATTATCGATTCGGTAATCTAATATATGTAAAGAAATTTAGAGAATTGTTTGTTTGTAAAGGGTCGAATTGGCCATTGGAATATTGCAATGGATCTCTGTTCTTGTGAAAGAAAGAAATACATGATAGACTTGCGTACTTAGATATTCTCAAACTTGGAAGTAAACTATTCATAGATTAATGTAAGGGCAACACATTTTTCCTTCCGAATCTGATTAAATGGTTGGGAAGAAAAGATATTGTGTGTACTTTGTTGATCTATCATTCTATTAAGATAACCCGGAACAAAGCTAAAGGTTTAACATACGGCCAACCTAGAACTTATAGATTAAGATTTTATAAAAATAATTGTCCATCTAACAGTTTTTTCACAGACAAAGAGACTTGAGAATATAGCGATGAATATCAGGTAAGTTTAGAGTCCATACAGCGCAAGGTCGAACACGCAGATGAACATGGCTCATCCCAGCCATTCACTGAGATGGTTTCCTACAAAATAAAAAGTGGATGATATCCCCGTTTCAAGAGAGCTCAGTATTCAGGTCGCATACAAAGACCGTGTGGGAACAAAAGACAAGATTTGACGGTAACATAAAGTTTCTATGGGCGAAGCTTTATTCAACCGATGATTTATTTTCTGTTTAGATGGAAGAAAAAGCGAATCTATTCCTAAATATATCAACACCCATTTCAGATTAAAGCTCGGAATAATAGGTTTACATACATGTAACATATCTTCACTCATTCGCAGACATAAGAAAGCGGAGATATAAAGAATAGACTGAATTAGAATCAGCTAGAGAACTAAAGATAAACATATCCGAGTTAAAGGAAGAAGACAAAACACTCGAATTTGTGACAGAATGCCTCGAAGAGATGTCTATTTCATGGAGAGAAATGAAAAGATTGCAGAATATACACAAAGTAAATTTGCAAGGAAGCTCTCAAAATCTTTGAATTAATGGGGCACTCTAGATCACATCCTACGTTGTAAGCTTTGCTTGTGCTCAAAGCGCATGCGGTCAAGCAGTTTAGTGGATGCGGGCCGCACATTCCTCACACCACAGCAACCTTTATGGCGTTGCATCTATAGTTGATCATCAGGTGCGCATGGTTGGCCTTCATGCCCGTGCTGGCTGTCATGCTACCAATATGCCCGTTAAGCCTGTGGTGTCGATGGATCATCTATGAATATTGGCTAAGTATTTCCAGCAACACTGCTTCTGTATTTTGAAGGATCCTCAAAATGCTGTGACTTAGGTTCCTCTCTACAACATCTGAGCAGGAGTGGCCAGGTGTGATGAGGTTTATAAGGTAACGAGATTGATGCACGATAGAGGAATTAAAACGGATACCTGATTACAGAAAGAATTGAGGATGGTTTGATACCAATTTACAGGCATCAAGAATGGTAAGGATATATTCGAAAGGTATTTACGCTAGAAGGGTCTAATCAACGTGCATGCTCAATATAGAAGCATAGCCAAGGCATGCAGAAAGATTGACAGAATACATCAAGAAAGGTTTCCAATAGGACCAAGATGTGCCAGTGTTCAAATCAGTTTATTTTCAGATCATGAAATACTACAACTCATTTCAGATCCGACTTAGGGTACCAAGAATTATCTGCTAAAATCCACATTCTTCTAAAATGCCCAGGAATTGCATCAAGGCAAGATCTAAACAATGTATGCATTCGAGATTTGTGAGAAAGCTGGAAAGATACGCGGCTTAGGCAGAAATCTATAATTAAGAGAATTTATTAAGTGTATTGAGAAACTCAGAATATGCATGCAATATCTTACACTTTTAATTCTGGCTATTCTTGAAACGATAAGGAATACAGAATCGGATCTATGGTGTTTTTATTTTAAAAGGTAACAAGACCATACCTTGTAAGGCTGCGCATATATATATATAATCACCGTTTTCAGAACATATGGTACCTTCAGCTTGGGTGACCGATTCCCCATAAGGAGAACATATATTGTGCAAGTTTGATTGCATTAAACTTCCTTTAGTCCAATCCTCGAACCCTATCTGAAAGTCTCAGATACAGAAGTGCAGTATTCCCATGATGGACTTCACCTCTCCTCAAAAACTTAGAAGTATTCAAAATTCTACAATGTTTGAAGAAATACATATAATCCACTCTCTCTGTCCCCTTTGTTCTCCTAAACTCACTGCGGGTTCCTCCCCGTTAAAGCTTTTTTTCTCCACATCCCCAATATATCTCCAGCCCGATGGCCTATCTTTTTTTCATAAAGAGAAGCATGCAAGTCCTTTTTTTTTTTTTCGTGAGTTTTATAAAGCAAAACAAATATATCCATTTTCATTCAATGCCTCCACCGACTTCCTCTCTTCCTTTCACTACGCCTTCTTTAATCAGTGTAACCGTTTTTCCGTATCTTTTTCCTGTAACCACTTCATTGCATTCACTTATAATAGTTTTTTTTTCCATTAGTCCCTCTAACTGTTAGTTATAAGAAAATCTTCCAAGATGGGTTGCATTTATCCTCTGTAGAGCAGACGTCACGAGAATAACTTATATTTAGTTCAAGCTTTAAAAACTGACTTACTAATGCATTACATCTTAATCTATTTATCATATTATTTACTTTTATTGTAATTACTTATGACCTCCCTACTGATTTTATTTTTATTTTAATATCTCTTTATTAATTTATTTAAACCCAATTTAGATTGTGAACTAGTTGACATTGAGCTATATGATGGCAAGTATACAACCCGAAAGTTTTGTCAAAGGGAATATTAAATGATACATCTAACAGTAATACATTTGGTTTGGTGCTGGTTGTGAACACTAGAAGGAAGTGCCTTAGCAAACTTCTTAGTTTCTTTAGCGTGTGATCTTGAATAAACCTTTCTTCAGGAAACTCCACCATTTCTAGCTGGCAACCTCAAGTGGGGGAATTGATTTGTAAAGCAATGGCTTCAACTATAACGTTATACACACTATGTCTCCACTCTATAACTATTTCTAATTTCTTCACCTTTAAGAATAATCATTACATGACTCCCTATAAGCTATTGCTTTTAACATGCCAACATTAAGGCTTTTACAACATTTTAAACATATTTGCAACTTTTTGCCAACCAGATCCATCAATCCATCCATAATTTACAACATGAATATATTATTAAGAGATTTCATTATTTTGAGTATTAAGTTTTATTTATTCAATTTATAATATTCATAAATGGGTTTTGTCAAATTATTATAAAATGAGTAAGAGTTGTCATTATATTCATTTGTAAGATTAATCTACCATCATTATAAGTTATCACATTAATACATAATTATGAGTTGGATCTTCTATCTATAAAATTTGTTCTATTTTAACTTTAGTAATTTTATTTAATTTCTTAACTATAGGAAATATGAATTAATCTTATTACAATAATGAAAGTGAAAGAATATTGTTACCAAGAGAACACTACATAATTGCAAGACACAATGTTGTTTAACTGTGAAAGATACTCATTGTATGGTCTAGCATTAGTTAGTTGCTAGAAAGCGATAAGTATATTTTATATATATATATATCTAAACTTGTAAGGAACCTAGATTAGTGGCACATCCCTGTTAAAGGCTAACATGTGTGGCTACGTTATGCAATCAAAAATAAAATAAAACTAGCACTTGCATCAGAGGGTGCAAGGGTTACGCCGATAGGAAAATATATAGAAGTAAGCATGGAGAATAACCAAATCAGAGAGGTCCACAAATAGATCACAGCCAGGGAAAGCAGAGGCAACAAACCAAAAATATTTATTTGAAACAGGAGATTACTGGAGAGACCAGAAGGACGACATCATGATTATAAAGACAAAGTTATGTATATTTTATTTTGTTTGGCATGAAACTTGTCCAAAATTTGAACATGTTTCCTGTAGGACTCAAAAACCTTAAAATAATTTAGAGTCTACTTGCTCTTCTGAGAAAGTCTTCAGCCAGTTCGAACGATTCTGAAGTACTCCAAATGTATCCCTTGCTTTTCAGAAATAGGTTTATATTTTTCTTGTACATTTCAAGGAGAAAGTAGGCAACCTCCTCTAGAGAATCCATGCAAAGGTTATACCTTTAGAGATGTCCTCACATTTTTTCCTGAGCGAATAAATCTATTTGCGCATGGTGTCTATGGCTGGAAAGCTTGTTTGAGGCCTTGCAATGCTTAAATATTTTGTTCAATTTGTTTCTTTTTGGCATATACTTTTTCCAACATCGTGTAGAACCTTTGTATGGATTCTCTAAAAGAGGTCGCCTCCTCTCTACTCAAATTCCTTTACATGGTCTCTTGGATCTCCTCTCCCTTTGTACTCATAAATTTAGGTATTTCAATTTATCTAGAGGAAATGGGATTTGTGGAATAATTCAATCGAAGGGTTAAGGACATATTTATTCAAATTTGTACGTCTTGTGTTTATTTTATTCCCTTACTTATAAACCATTAATTTCATCCTTTATGGCCTACCACTCCTAATCAAGTGGGTTGTTGAGAGGTGGTGGTGGTGGGGTGAAGTTGGAAGGCTTTGGTTGAAAGGTTTTTGTAAAAGGATAACTTTGATATTGTTGTTGGTTGGGGTGGAATTGATTGTTTAAAGTGTTTTAGTTTTGATGATTTATTTGATAACATGGATTAATTTTATTGTGTTGATAAGTTGTATCATTTTGATGTGTTAAGTTGTTTGGATAGATTGGTTTGGTAGATAGGTTTGATTTCTTGGCTTTATTGATTTATTATTTATAATTCTATAAAATGATTGACCAAGGAGCATCCTTGTTTGAAATCAAAGAGGTTGTGATAGTCATGGGAGTACTCACTTTGGTTATGGAGACCATCTTTATCACCATCACTACCATGTATTCTTGGGTGAGAGGATTCTCCAACAAATGAATTTTTAGAAAATGGTTGTCCAAGGGGGCAAGTGCATTGAAATGGGGGAGAAAAATGGGGTCAAAAGAAAATAGTATACTAGGAAAAGTTTCCCCTAATCATACTATAATATGAGAGGTAAAATCTAGCAAAAAATATGGAAGATGGACATAAAACAAACTTTGATGCTAAATCTAACCTATAGCTTCAATTGAGTAAAGAAAAGTATCTCACTCCCTTGATGCTTTGAATGTTCTTGAGATGAGAGAGAAAGAGATTTTGAATG